>VZQC01008534.1:1273710-1340856 GCA_009823505.1 Rhizomys pruinosus | reverse complement strand
GAGGAGAAGATGCATGAAGTTCTATGATCTGGGAAGGACCCACACTGATGTATCTCTGTTCTAACTGTACTCTTTCTTGTGTGACTTTGCACAACCGGTCTTAGTCACATTTAGACACACTCCCTGTTGGCACCCACCTGGTATCTCAGCACACACCAGACTTTATGCATACTGACGTATATGCTAAGGCTTATCAAATCAAGTTTGTGTTCCCGGATGTCCTTCAGTGTGAGTCCATCCGCTGCGGCCTGGTCAGCCTGTCTAGCATCACTCCCTTAAAGAAGGTCATCTCTCTCTCACCCAGCAGTAATCAGCTGCCAACAGTTCCGTGACTAATACTGAGGCCCTCTGCCTATTGCCCTAGGTCTATGTTGGACATTTGTCTGTTGGGTCTTCCTGGGCCTTGCGCTTGCTCTCTGCATTGCTGTAAGTTCATATGAGCAGGTTCCCACCCCGTCTGACCCCCTTCTTCCATGATGGTGCCTGAGTCCCAGGTAGGGGAGGCTTCATATATGAGTCTCATCACAGTGCCAGACAAGAGGAAGCCCCAACTCGAGTTGTTGGTCAGGGTAGCCCAAGAGACTCCCCAAATAACACAGGCTACTTGACTGCCTCTCAGAACTTGAAGGTAAGACCCTGCTGCTGAGGACAGGACATGCCTCTTACTGTATTATTAATCACACTATTTAGAGGTACTTGTATTATTTCTAGATAACTATATTTCATTTTCACTCACCAACTCACTGACTCATTCATTCATTCATTCATTCATTCATTCATTCATATGTCCAACTAATGTTAAAAGTGAATTTTCCTTTTAAGGAAAATGCTGACATATCCACGAAAGCCCTCCTCCAACCCCATCCCCAGGCCTTCTCCATTCCCACTTTTCCCCCTAATGCCCAGGGAACAATTGCAGTGACATCATATGACTTGCATCAGGTTATAAACTACATCTCTGGTCAAGAGGCAGAGTACTTGGTAGTGGTTAAGGAGACTGCACAAAACACAGTAGGAAAAGTGCAGCGCCATGTGTGGAATTGACACAATTGACATGTCAACTTAGGGGCAAAGAAAAGCTATTACTGATGGTCACTTATTTTTCCCTGATAGATTCAGCCAAAAACCAAGGATTTCATTGTAGACTCAAGTATATTTGAGAGGGCTGGGAAGTCAGGACATATGTGAGCAGCCAAAGGTTGGCTGGATCTGGTGACATTTGTTCATAATCACAATGTGTCAGAGAGGGCCTGAGGTAAGAACAGCACAGGTTTGGAACCAGCTGGGTCTTCATCCTAAGATCCAGGCAGTCTTGGCTATCTCCCGAGAACCCGGCTCTAACAGCAAAAATAAGCCAGGTGTGGTGGTGCATGTCTTTAATCCCAGCACTCAGGAGGCAGAGGCAGAAGGAGCTCTGTGAGTTCAAGCCCAGCCTGGTCTATATAGAGAGTTCCGGTCCAGCTGGGGCTACAGAGTGAGACCTTGCCTCAAAAATAAACAAAAAAAAAATTAGAAACAAACAGAAGAATAAACACATGTACCCGAATGAAAAGCCTTAGGGAATTACAATTGCTCAGGTCTTGGGTATAAATGTTGCCTATTTTAATCTTCATGATACTAGGGATTGAATCAAGGGTCTGACATATACAAAGCAAGGACACTCACACTAGATATGAATCCGACCTGAATTTTGCTTTAAAATTTTATTTGTTTTTGTCTTGTGTGTATGAGTGTTGTGTAGATGCTGGTTACCCAACTCGGATCCTTTGCATGAGCAGTCTCTGCTTTTTAACCACTGAGCCATCTCTCCAGCCCCTTTCTTTTTACTTTTTATTTTATGATACCCTCTCACTAGGTTACCCAGGCTGCCCTTAAATTCACTCTGTATCCCAGGAAGCCCTTGGTCTAGTTATTCTGTAATGTCAGTCTCCTAAAGGCTTGCATCACAGAGCATGGCTTACATAAATTTTGAACAATGACATATCAATACTCTTGTGACACAATAGAAGGGAAATGCCGAACACAGCTATGATGATCTCATGAAGAGGCTGGGGCTCCTGATCAGCGGTTAGTTCCGGGATGCCCTGTCTGGCTTGTGTTTTCTGTGTTCTTTTGTCTTTTGGTGTCTTTCCCCAAGATCGCTCTTTGAGACCCCCCACACTACTGTGCACAGCTCGGGGTAAGTTCCCGCTGAGAGCTGAATGTCACACCACAAGTTTATTGCACAATGCTGGGTGCTGGCTCTCAAGGCATCATGGGAGTTCTGGTGTCCTTCCTCCTAAGAGGAGTTCAGTACTGCTTGTCTTAATGGAGACCATGGTTTCAGAACATATTTCACTGACGACTATAGTGTTGAACATGTTCACATTTATCATTTATCATTTATCATTTGTTTGACTATCATCTCCTGGGAAACACGAGACAACCCATTACTTCTGTTGGGTCAGATCGTCTGACTCTTCTTAGCATATATTAACTGTAAAAACAATAATGGGCTTCATCTAGGATTATAGCACACTTTGATCATACCCCCCACTACCATCTCTTGTTCCTTAATGTTCACATATTAAAACGTTGCACATTGACTAACCTCTTCCCAGTACGTCTCACATTCCCCTGCTGCTGATCTCCTTCCTAACAGTCCCCTTTTATATTTTCATGTCAGTTTTTTTTTTCTTTTTAAAGAAGATTTTATTTTTAGTATTTTAAATGTGTGTATGTATGTGTCGTCTGTGTTGGGGAGTATACTTGTGAGTACAGGGTTCTGTGGAGAGCAACAGGGTTGGATCCACTGGAGCTGGAGTTACAGGTTGTTGTGAGCCACCCAAAGTGGGTTCGGGGACTCGAACTTGGGTACTCTGCAAAGGCAGCAGTTGCTCTTAACCAACAAGTGGCCCTTCTTGCTCTCATGTCATTTTTTAAATGTAAATTTTGCACAGGCTGGATGTCTTTCTGATTTTGCTTCTTCTTACGGCTGAGGGGTACCTCACTGTGTACATACATACATACATCATTTCCTTCTTCCCCCACTGGTGGGAATCTAGTCTGATTCCATGACTTCATTACTGTGACTGGTGTGGACTAGGTACAGGTGTGCACCTGACCATATGTATACATGTGGATACACAAGGTGAATCCCAAGACTCCCTTACTGTGTGTCTGCAGGCTGCATTTGTGGTCAGCAGCCCAGATTTGCTGTTGTGGGATTTACTGTTTTATACCTAAGTGTGTTCAACTATGAAATGCTGAAGTCAGTAGGTGGGAAGGGGCACTGTTGCCCTTTACACAGTGACAATATCTTCATACAAACAGCACAGAGGACATATCCAGACCAAGAATGTGACTTTCTAGGTTGGTGTAGGCTGGCCACACACCCCATGACTCTCCACTGAACCATGTGACAACCCCGCCCCCCCCTCCCCCCCATTACCATCCTTCGATCCTCCTGGCTGTTTTCACATGTGGACATTTCCCTTGTACATTCTAAGCAGTTATATGTTTATTTGCAAATCTATGACACTGGTTAGTCTGTGACTGGGGTGTTCTTACAGAATTCACTCATAATTAACATCCTTTGCTTTCACTTATAGGTTAACATTACCTTTGCCAGATAAATTTTTACATCACTGTAAGCTAATACCAAAATTTCTTGCTGTTTTGTGCAAGCCTGATAACCTTCAAGCATCAGGTGTTAATAGAGGAGAGAGTTTAATTCTGCTTCTAATATTTATTTTGTAAAAAAGCAACTTTACCTTCATGTCAATAGAAGTATGAGTTGACAAATTATTCTTTGTGAATACAAACTTTCCCAGTTAAGCAAAAATGGAAGAAATCCTTATAAATAAAACAAAGTAATTCAGAAGAAAATGAGGTTAATTTAAACCTTAATTTCATGAGACTATTAAAAGTACTTCTTCAGGGTTTCAAACAAAATAATTGAAGTTGGACAGCTAAGTGGTTGTTAGTATTAAAACTGATTATTCTTTTTATTGAATTTTGGTATATTTCACACAGAACATCCCAATCATCTCTATACCACCCCCTCTTGGGACCCTCCCACAGCCCCCTCCACTGGAATTCATACATTCTGTTAATCCACTGGGGTCTAGTCAGACCACTGAAAGTCCCTCCCCTGAAGAAGATCAGCTCTTCCTCACCCAGCAGTAGTCAGCTGCCAATAATTCTTCAACTGATTAGGGCCTGCTGCCCATTTCCACAGTTCTGTGCTGAGTTTTTGTCTGCTTGAATTTGTGTGGATCTTGTGCATACTGACACGATTACTATAGGTTCATATGAATACAGTCCCAGGAGCCTGTAGGACTCTGTCTCCATATGGTCATGCGCCTCGTCCCTGGCTCTTACATACTTTCTGCCCCCTTTCCAACATAGTCCCTGAGCCCAGGGTGGATGTAGTTTAATGCAGGAGTCCTGTCTAGTGACCCATACTCTGCAGTCTCTTATTCTCTGCGCTTTGGCCATTTGTAGCCTTTTATGTTCTTGGCCCTCATTGTATGAGGGGAAAAAACTTGTTACTCCTTAAAGCACCCCTGATCTTTTTGTATCTTTTATAATCAATGTTGAATGTGGTAAGGCATGGCGAAATTGAGTTCTAAGACAGTGCTGGTCTGGAACGAAGTGTTTCAGGAAGATAGATCAGGCTGTCATTTAAATAGTGGATTTAAAGTCAGGCTCAGTGGCTAAGAGCACTGGCTGCTCTTGCAGAGGACCTGGGTTTGGTTCCCAGCACCAACATGGTGGCTAACATCCATCCATAACTTCCAGGGAATTCAATACCTCCCCGCTTCTGCCTGCTGCAGGCAGTACACACAAGGGATGCATTTATGTACCTCCAAGCAAAATACTCATACACATAAAACAAATAAAAAGCCTTAAGTCAAAAATTAAGTCAAGTGATGCACACTTACAATTCTATAGGCCTTGGGAAGCTGAGGCAGGAAGATCTAGAGTTTGAGACCATCCTGGCTACATGATGCAACTCTGTTTCACAAGAACAAGGATTGGGGATATGGCTTTGGATTAGAGTACATGCCTAGCACAATGAGGTACCTTCTGATCTATCTCCAACCTGAAAAAAAAAAACGTACTTTTATTAAGTTACATTCTTACAAAAAATGAAATCTTTAGTTTTTTGGGTTTTTTTTGTAAACAAAGATCTTGATTTTCAGTTACATTTAAGGAAACATAAGAAAATTAATTATATGCCATCAGCAAATTGAAACAAGCATGCTCCTAAATAGAAACCAGAGTGCATAGGAACTATTCTCCTCAGGTGGGGCAGCAGGAGGTGACAGATGTTCATGTATGCCAGATGTTCATGTATGCCAGATGTTCATGTATTCCAGATGTTTGTGTATGACAGATGTTCATGTATGCCAGATGTTCATGTATGCCAGATGTTCAGGTATGCCAGATGTTCATGTATGACAGATGTTCATGTATGCCAGATGTTCGTGTATGCCAGATGTTCATGTATGCCAGCGATGATTATTTTCCTAAAGCACTGCAGTGTTTATGATAATAAATCTTGTGTAATTTGACAGGAATGACTTGACTCCTTGCAATAGTTCTTTCTAAGGGCACGTTTGGTATTTAACTGTTAGGTAAGGTTAACTAATACTAATCACAAATACTACCAACCCTTTGAATGATTGAGATTTCAACCCAGTCTACTTTCATCCTTTGGATGTTTCAAAGTAAGAAAGAATTCTGTGCTTTACAAAAACACATCTTCTTTTGTCATTGGTCACAAGGAAGTGAGATCGGATCTTACGTCAGAAAAATTAAGCAAATTTGGCAGAGTATTTTGGAGTATAGCAGAGTGGACTACAGCAGAGTGTAAGAGCCTGGGGTTGTGGTGCTTGCCGTCAAATCAGCAGTTAGGAGGGTGAGTCAGGAGGACTGTTCAAGGCCAGTCTGTCTACAATCGAGAACTTTTCTCGAAAGAAACCTAACTAAAGCAAACAAAGAAGTCTAGAGTGGTTGTCTGATATCTCAAGGACCAGGTTTTGATCTTTAACAGAAGAATGTTTGTAATTGTACATATATGTTTTATATATTGTTTGTCAGAACAAATTTCATCCATGTTTAAACACATTTTTTTTTTGGTATTTTTGAGACAGAATCTCCCTGTAGCCCTAGTTGGCCTGGAACTCACTCTGTAGACCAGGCTGGCCTTGAACTCACAGAGATCCACCTGCTTCTGCCTCCCAAGTGCTAGGATTAGAGGCGTATGCCACCATGCCCGGCATGAAACACATTTTCAAGTAAATATTTAAGGTCGTGGCTTAACACATGGTTCAGTCATTTAATCATTTATACAAGCATTCAGAATTGTAGTAAAAGTGTAAAACTGAACAACAAACAATGGAAGGGGCAATAGACGTGACTTAGTGGGTGAAGGAGCTTTCCACCAGGCCTGACAGCCCACGCTCAATGTTCAGGACCGACGTGGTAGGTAGAGAGGGCAGCCTCCCATAGGCTGGCTGTCCTCTGACTTGTGCAAATATACTCCAGCATGTGTGTGTGTCTCCACCCCCATTAATAAATAATAAATAAATACATGTCATAAAAAGAAAGAGGGGTTATCTGACTGTAAAAACAAATCAAGACTTCACATTTCACAGTGATAGTACACATGTTCTTACAGACACATGGATGTAAAAGGGACAGCAGAAAGTGGGTCAGACATCTCAGACAGTGGTGGAGTGAAGGGCAGACCTGCAGGATCTCAGACTGTTCGGGGAGAATTAGCAAAGCTAACACTGTGTGGGAGAAACACGCATCAGGGCTGACGTGGAGCGGTGAGATCTCAGAGGACGCAGATCAGAGCTGACATGGAGCAGTGAGATCTCAGAGAGGCAGGTCCTCAGAAGGGTGAGCACTCTGGGCTTCTGCTGAGGTTACAGGGAGAGGCAGGTTGGATATTTTCTAACTGTGACATTGGCCAAATCCTTCAACCTTTCCGAGATTCCACTTCTTTCTATTTTAAAATAAAGACTTCCAGACTTCAGAATCACCAGGAAGCTTATATTAGATAATGATTCTAAAGCTCCTGACAACCAATCTGTTCCAATCATACATACTACATCCAGAATCATCTCTTCTCCCAAAGACAACTCAGAACGAATTTATACTTGCTTTGAGTCAATTGCAAACTCTGCTCCATTTTCATGCTAGGTGGTGTAGGTGGTGGCTCCCGAGGAGGTTCTGCATGCCTGTCTTGCTGAGTGACCGGCTCAAACGCCTGCTTGGTTTGCTCTTTCTAATGAGTCAAACACAGGAAACACTGATCTTTGCAGAATGGCTGTGGCCAGGGATTCAGGCCCTGGAGCTTGTGACAGACAGCAATGCAGATGTGGCTCCCCACAGAAAATGTCTTGACACCAGGGATATACTTAAGTCATTTTAAATTAACTAAGTCACTAGCTGTTTTCCAATTAAAAACAGCCCTTTCCCTGTAAGCACATAATGATTAATTTTTTAATTAGTTGTTACAAAAACATTTCATGTTTTTAAGTGAAGAAAGGATTAAGATTTTTTCTTTCTGTAGAATTGTGATACCCATCAGATTCTGGGTCTTGAGGGGAAGGTGTCCCATCACTTGGCACAGATAGCCTGCATTATGGCTAATGGGTCTGTAGATAAGTTTGTACCCTTTGGAAGTGCCAACGCAAACTGCATCTCTCTACTGGAACTGCGGCCGTTCTGAGTTTCAGCCACTCAGCAGAGGGGGAAAGACTTGCTTGTCAGAAAAGTATTTTAAGCTCTTTAGGATATGCACTCCTCGTGCCAAGATAACTTCAGTCTCTCCTGTAATTAGAAGACTTCGCTTGCCGGTTCCTTGCTATTTAACACTGTCCCTCTGTTTATATAACAGTTTACGTTTCCTTTATTAATTCCAAGGTCTGTCTTAACGTTTAAGACAGCTTATGATTGATGCAAGGACAGCTTCCTTTCTGTCTCCTGCCTTAATGTTCCCCAGCAAGTCCTGTCTAAGACCCTGTGCTTCTGGTCCCACTGAATTCCATGCTGCCTCTAGTAGAGTCATTCATGCTGCTTTTTAAGCCTCTTTAGGAAGTCTTCTGTTGGGACTCAGAGCAGAATCTGTGCATCTTTAGCAGTGTGCACATAACCATTCTTTCAGATGCAGCTGATGCAGGATTAAGTTTAGTGACACATCGGAAAAGTGGATGGAGAGGGGTTTGGGGCTCAGTTCACTGGAGAACCCAGATGCTTACCTAGTAGTATCTGTAGTGGATCTTTAACAGTATTTGTTATATTTTATTCATTTTTACTTTATGTGTATGAGTGTTTTGCTTGCATGTAGGTAAGTTCTCCACATGCGTGCAATACCCACAGAGGCCAGAAGAGGGCATTGGATTTCCCTAGAACTGGACTGTTGTTAGCTACTGGAACTCAAACCCAGGTCCTCTGCAAGAACAGCCAGTGCTCGTAACCACTGAGCCATCTCTCCAGCCTCAGTGTGGTTCCATCTTTAATCAGAGTATTTTGTAAATCCAAATTGCTTGATTTCTTTTTCCAGTGTATCCCATCTTTAATTAGTCAGAGGTTTTTCCTGACGTCTGATTCTTTTATTGTGAAAGAATATGTTTTTCTTTCCTTCTTTATTTTAATTGCACAAAATAATAGTTCATCGTGACATTTCTCTGTGTGCTTATGATGGACATTAATCCTCTTCGGTCTTTGGTTTCTCTTATTCCCTTCCTCCAGGTTTATATCACTCCATAGTATTCCTTCTTTATGTTATTTTTCTTGCTTAAATTCTACAGATGAGAGAAAACACTTATTAAGCAACTCTATGACAACAGCTTTAAGTATGAAACACTTATCTGGAGTGAGTCTGTTGGCTACACGTACCTCAGATGATCTCAGATGAGCTGGCACCTACACAAGAGGTCATCAAGGCACTGTTTCATAAGCTGATTCTGGAGTGCCCTCCTCTGGAGAGACTGGGTCCCTCAGCTGCTTTTGATGCACCTCAGATCCCACAGCAGTTTCCCTGTGAGGAATCACTGGGGACAAATGAGAAGAAATGTGTATGACCTCGAGGCGCAGGCTTCAAAACAGCACTCCACCTCTCCAGCCTGCTGGGTGATGTCATAGGTCATCTCAGGTCCAACTCTCTGCCTCTCTCTGGAGGACTGAAGAATGACTTCAGCATCCACTTGCCAAAGTGTAAGTAGATCCACCTCTTCCACCATGCACAAAAATCAGACAAAAATGGATCAGAGACTTTAATTTAAAGTCTGAAATGCTGAACCCGCTAGAGGAAAAGTGTAGGAATGAAACTTTCCCTGGCTTGAGGCAAGAACTTGTAAGACCTGTCTTGCAAAACCTTGGAGAGTTATCTGATATCTCTGTGAGTTAACTGTATCTCCGGAAAGTCCGGGATATTACAGTGTTTTCTTGCCTCGCCTATCTCTGCAAAGTTCCAGAACTGGATGGCCCCTTCCCTTGAAGTATTGAGCAGAATGTCACACCTCTAGTTTACAAGTTGCAGAAATAGGAGCTCTGCAGCCCCCCCCACTCCCCATAGGAGCCAAGGTGGCTCACCCTTCCCTTCTGCCTGCCCCCCACTTCCTTGCCCAGAGCACAGTAGCTTTTGGTATATAAGCACACTACTGGCATGAATAAAGGAGATGGAGTTTTATCTCCAGGGCGTTCTCTTAGTCCACGTCTGTCTTTCTTTGTCTTTCTTTTCTATTGGGTAACTTCCCTGCTGTCCTCTCCCCCCTCCTTGCCAGAGCTAAGCCTAGAGACTGTCAGCCTGCAGGCAGGAGACAGCCTTGAAGCTCACAGTCCTGTGGAACTGCCAAATCTGGTTCTAGAAGGGAAGAAGATCGAGCAGATTGAGACCACACATGATTAAAGGAACATCGGATGATTAGTAAACTCCGACAGAAAACACGTGAAGTTGTTGGTATAGGAAAGAACTTTCTGAACAGGATGCCAGCAGGACAGGAAATACTCCCAAGAATCATCAAATGAGACTGCATGGAATGAAAAGGTTCCTGCACAGCAAGGGCTACTGTCAGCAGAGTGGACACACAGCATTCAGAATAGGGGAAACAATTGTGAGCTATGCCTCAGACAAGGGCCTGATATATAGAATATATAAGGAACTGAAAAGATTAAACAACAAAGCTACTGATTGATAAATGAGCCAATGAAGTGAACAATCAGTTCTTAAAAGAGGAAACACAATGGCAAAAATATTCTTCAAATACTCAACATATTCTTTAAATGCTCAGAATCAGGGAAATGCAAGTTAAAGCTGCTTGGAGATTCTACCTCATCCCAGTGAGAATGGCCACAATCAAGGAAACAAATGACAACAAACACTGATTATGCTGTGGAGAAAAAGGAATTTTTGTCACTACTGGGAGTGTAAACAATCCAACCACTATGGAAATCAGTATGAAGAAGTTACAAATAGTTTCGCCTTCCATTCTAGAACTTGAAAATTTCATTTTAAGAGCTTATTTAATATTCCATTATGTATATAGACCACACCTTCATTATCCATTCTTAAGTTGATACCTATCTAGATTGTTCCCAATTCCAGGCTGTTATGAAAAGCATAGCAATGAACATGGATGAACAGGTATTTCTAAAGTAGGGTCTAGAGTCTCTGGGGTGTACATCCAAGAGTTGCATGGCTGGGTCATGTGGTAGATGAATTTCCAGCTTTCTGAGGAATCTCCACACACATCTACCTAGTAGATGCACCAGTGTTCACTCCCACCACCAGTGGAGAAATGTTCCCTTTTCTCCACATTCTTCCCAGCATTTGTCGTTGTTTGTATTTTCGATCTTTGCCATCCTGAGAGGGGTAAGATGAAATCTCAATAGATTTTTTTTAGCTTTGGTAAAAAAGTGGCTGTAATAATGTCAGTATCAATGAGGAAAAAAGCAGTAACTAAGCATACAGTTATAAAAAGAATTTTACTACTACTGTAAAAATGTGTCAAACTTAAGTTATTTTAAGCACAGATATATTTGTCCACATTAAAAATCATGTTGCACTAAATTAGATCTATATTAAACCAAGTGAGAAAGTTAACTGATAACCATCTAGACCCCATCATTCTAAGGTACAGGTGCTGTAATAGTAGCAAGCACTCATTTTGTAACTTGGGAAGAAATTAATTTAACAATTACCTCTGAAAACATATGGTCTGAAAAAGTGATAGTGTAAAGTTACTTTTATGTTTTGAATGTGGAACTATTCCTAAAATGTCCTGATAAAGATTGAAGTAAGCAAACACACTCTATAGTCCCAGTCCTGGGTCTGCCCTAACCTAGCTCTGTGATCTTGAGCAAGGAACTTAATGTTTCCATGTTAAAATATTTCATTTATTCCTCTGTTATATAAGATGAATCGGAGCACTTCCATCATAATGTTGGGGTGAGAACTTTAAGACTTAACATGGGGACCTGTGAGATAGTTCATGGGTAAAGGCTGCTGACCTCCAGCCTGAAGCCCTGAGTTCCATTGCCAGAACCCACAAGTTAGGAGAGAATGAACTCTCACAGGTTTTTGTCTGACCTCACATGTACACTGTGGCACACACATTAATGTGAACATACACACTCAATCAATAAATCAATCAATATAATTTTTTAAAACTAAAACTAGAACTACCTTATGAACCAGCTCTACACTTTAGAACATATACCTAAAAGGACCCCACACCTCGCCACAGAGATACATACACAGCCCTGTTTCTTATTGCACTGCCTATGACAGCAAGGAAAGAGAAGCATCCTAGATTCCTATAAACAGAGGAATGGAGAATGAAATTGTGACCTGCACACACACACACAACGGAATTTTACTTAGATATAAAGAAAAATCAGATTACGAAATCTGAGGGAAAATGTACGGAATTGGAAAGTACTGTATGAGGTAGACTTAGTCTCCAAAAAACAAACATCACTTATTTTTCTCCTATATTTAGACCCTAAGTTTTCCCGTTTGTATGTAAATAAAGGGTTATGATAATCCACAGTATAGACTATGGTAGTAGATAAGAGGGCAAGGGGTGAGGGGATGGGGGGCACATGTGACCCAAAAGTGAAAAGGGGGGTACTCTAGGTGATTGGAGACAGGAAGGAGAGAAAAGCAAAAACAAAATTTGTTTGAAAATGTAATAATGAAACCTAATTCTTTGTTTTTTGTTGTTTATTTTTTTTGAAACCTAATTCTTTGTAAGGTAATAATTGAAAAAATTACAAAAGCTGGGGGTCAGAGAGATGGCTCAGCTGTCAAAAGTGCTTTCTCTTCTTCCAGAGAATGAGTTTGTTTCCCAGCCTCTGCATCAGGCAGCTCACAACCACCTGTACCTCCAGTCCCAGAGGATCTGATGCTTTCTTTCTTCTGGCTTCACTGGGCACCTGCAGACATGTGATACACACACACACACACACACACACACACACACACACACACAAATGCACACATGCACACATGCACACATGCACGCACACACGCATGCAAGATAATTACTGGAGAGACGTTTAAAAATACTTAAATACTAAGATTCTTTTGTCAGAGGGCATGATTTAGGGCTCATAGGAGTTGACAGGAGCCCCACAGGCAGATGACAAAAGTGGGACCTCTAGAGCTCTGGACGGAGTTCTGGAAGAGAAGGCTATAAGACAGGCTTCATGCAGAATCACTGAAACAGAGTGGATGAGAACAGTGCCCTAGGGCAGCACAGTTTTACAAGCCTGTTTTTCCTTTTAATTTCATGATTTTTTTGAGACAGGGTCTCCCTGTAGTTCCCAGCTGGCCTGGAACTCACTGTATAGACCAGGCTAGCCTTGAACTCAGAGAGATCCTCCTGCGTCTGATTCCCGAGCGCTGGAATTAAAGGTGTGCGCCACCATACCTGCCCCAAGGCCTGTTTTTTTCTAGCATAACTGTTGTCTGTTTAGAAGACAATAATGAAAGGACTGTGACCTGTGTGAACCTCTTAAACAATTAAGGAGTCTCTCTCTCTCTCTCTCTCTCTCTCTCTCTCTCTCTCTCTCTCTCTCTCATCTCTTCCCCTTTCTTCCCTCCTTTCCGTTCCGTTCCCATACTACTTCTGTCTATATCACTGGAAAGAAGTGGCAAAGGAGAAACCTTGGCCGTGGGGACAGCTGACACTTACCTTGGTCTCTCACTCCACCTTACATGGCCTAATCTTGGTGCAAACACTTTTATTACGGAATAAAAGCCATTTTGATTAGAGTTTTGATGTTTAAAATGGGAGAAAAGAATTTTTGGCTCTATGTCTGCCTAGAGTTTCCCATATGCTCAGGTTCAATTATCAATCATCAGTTACTAATCATCATTAGTGAGTCAGCCAATCTCCACAGGGCACCTATAGTGTTCATCTCTATTATGAAGAAAAGAAGAACCGAGGCCCTTCTTGCTTCTGAGATTTATTTTGGTTAAAGCTAATTCCAGCCCACTAACTTACAGAGCTGAGAGCAAAAAGAAACAGGACAATGGACGCAGTGAGGTGTTAGCACGTGGGTCAGCTTATTCATAGGTCAGTGAGATGACTCAGTGTAAAACCACCTGTTGCCAAGTCTGATGACATGAGTTCTATCCCCATGTCCCTACAATGAGGGACATTGTAGAAGGAGAAGACTGACTCCCACAAGTTGTCTTCTGACCTCCAGTTGTGTGCCACCCCCCTTTCTACCAGCCTCTTTCTTTTTTAAAAATAAATGATCATTATTATTATTATTTTTTATGTGTATGAGTGTACTGTCTGCATGTAGGTTGGTGCACCCATGTCATGCAATGCTGCAGAAGTCAGAAGAGGGTGTCAGATTCCCCTGGAACTGGAGTTAAAGACGGTTCTTAGCCACCATGTGGGTGCTGGGAATTGAACCCGGGTCCTCTGCAAGAGCACTCTGTGCTCTTAAAGGCTGAGCCATCTCTCCAGTCCCTCTACCAGCCTCTTTCTACCCTGCTCTCTACCGAGTCTCCATCCAGTTATGTTTCCTTGTCATTTCCTGACCACTCTTCAACATTCAAACTTCTGTGCATTAATTTCATACCATCAAATCATTCTGCATCTAACATGGCTGCATTTTGGAGGACCTGAGCTCACAGGATTTAAAAGCAGAACTTCAAAATATACAGACAGAAGCAGAAAGCCAAAAAGGTCAAACCCAGGACACAGCTGGAGATTTCAATACTCCCCTCTCAGTAGGTGAGAAACTTTCAATCAATTTGACTTAATTAACATTTGTAGATTAGCATGGTTAACAATGAGACACAATTTTTTTAAAGGTCTATATAAAATATTTCCCCACTTAGACCAAGTCTTGGTGTATAAAATGTGTTTCAGTACATTTAAAAGCCTTAACACTATACGAGCTTGTGTTTCCCCAATGAAATTAAATTGGAAATTTGTAATTTAAAAAAAAATCAGAAAATGCCTAAACAGTTAAAAGTTAAATTAGTTAACTCTAAGTAACAAGTGGGCTTTAAAAAATGCAAAAGCAGGATTAGAAAATATTTTAAATGCAACACAATGAAAAGGCTCACATCTATGTGGTAACTTGCTTCTATAATCCCAGAGGGCTTTGGAGGCTGTAACGTAGGAGAATCACCATGAGTTAAATGCCAGCCTGAGCTACATAGTTCTTGAGTTATAGGCCAGCCTAGACTACAGAGTTAGACCAGGTCTCAGAAAAAAAAATAATAATAATAATGATATTTTTAAAATAAAGGAAACTGAATATAGAAAGAGTTTTTAGAGTCAGGGGAGGGGGACAGAAGAGGACTGGAGGAAATGTGTAGATTATGACAGGAAAGGTCCAAAATCAATAACTTGTGTTTTCTCTTTAAAAAGCTATAGAGATAGCCTAGCGGTTAAGAGCACCGACGCTCTTGCAGAGGACCCGGGTTCGATCCCCAGCACCCACATGGCGGCTAAGAACCGTCTGTAACTCCAATTCCAGGAGAACTCCAGTTCCAGGGGAATCCGAGACCCTCTTCTGACCTCCGCGGCATTGCACGACACGGGTGCACAGACCCGCATGCAAAACCAACCCTTCAAGAGAATACTTGAAGTCAATTCCAAAGAACAGAAGAAAGGGAGCAACCAATCTCCAGGCACCTAGGAAGGAGAAATCAATAAAAGCACAACTGCAGAGTAGAAACCTAAACCCAAACCAAATGGATAACAAGGCAGAAGGAGCAACACAAACCTATCAGTCCATAACCTTATATATTAATGGAATAAATTCCCCAATCAAAAGAACATAGACTGGGGAGATTGGATTAGGAAACTAGAATTCCATCCAATTGCTGTCTACAAGAAACCATCTTACCTTTAAGGACAGGCACCACCTTAAAGTGAAAAGGATGGAAAAAAATATTCCAAGCAATATGTACCAAAAAGAAAGCAGGTGTTGGGCTATTTTAATATATGGCAAAATGACTTCAAAGTAAAAGAAATAAGAAGAGACAAAGAAGGCCATTACATTTTATCAAAGGAACAATTCAAACCAGAAGATTCACAATTATGAATATATATTGCCCCAAACTCTGCGTGCACCAAACTTTATAAAGAACAATTCTCCAGACACCACAAGTCCACACACTAAACTCCAAGTTACACTCTATAGTAGGGGACTTAAATTACCCCACTGAGTCCTTTTTGGATAAGTCAACAGGACAAGAATAAACAGAGAGACATCTGACTGAATGAATGAAAAACCAAATGGACCTCATAGACCTCTAACCGAATATTCCACCGTACTTAAAAAAATAAATGCTTACCAGGGAATATCACTTTTCTACTCAGCACCTCACGGAACATTTCTCCAAATCGGACCACAGTGCTGGGACACAGAAGAAACCTCACACAAATAATGAAAAGATTGAAATAATTCATGCAATTCTATCAGACCAACAGTGCAATAAACTCAATATCAACACCTAGGGAATAAGGGGGCCCTACTGCCTACCAAGAAACACATGGAGACCTAAACCAACACACTCTTGAATAAATGAATGGGTCAAGGAAGAGATAGAAGAAAGAATTTAAAAAGCATTCCTGGAACTGAATGACAATGGCAATTCAAAACACAACAAAACCTATTGGGATATTGACAAATGGGACCTCATTAAACTCAAAAAGCTTCTGTAAATCAAAAAGAAACAATCAAGGAAGTGAAGAGAAATCCCACAGAGTTGGACGAGGAAACCTTCACTGCAGAAACATCGGACAAGCATTGATTTCCCAGAATATTAAACTACTCAAAACAANGCGACTACATACACATACAAAAAAAATAATAATAAAAAAAAATTTAAAAAAAATAAAAAATAAAAGCTATAAAAAGGCTGGGGATGGCTCAGTCAATAAAGTGCTTGTTATGTATGTATGAGGACCTAGTTAAGAATCCCCAATGCCTGCCCAACGAAGAGTGGCATGGGGCTGGAGATATGGCCTAGCAATTAAGATCACTGACCCTGCTCTTGCAAGAGTAAACTGGGTTCAATCCCCAGCCACCACATGGTTGTTGAAGAACCATCGGTAAATTTTCTCCAATTCCAGAGAACTCCAGTTTCCAGTGGAACTGACACCCTCCTTCTGACCTCCTCGGTAATTGCAGCGAGGGTGGCAAACCCCTACAATGCAGACAGTATATTCATAACACATAAAAAATAAATAAATTAAGTATTAAATTGTGTAAAAACTGGCCTATGTGTACCCGTAATCCCCAGTGATAAAACATACAAGAGGTACTAGCTGGGGAGCTAGTACCAATGATCACCGGCCCTCGCTAGCCAGCCTGTCTAGTGAGCTGCAGCTTCTTCAGTGACAGACCCTGTCTCAAAAACCAAAGTGAAGAGCAATTGGAGAATATACCTAATGTTGATCTTTGGAATTCAAACACACACACACACACACACACACACACACACACAAACGTACAGACAACCCCCACCACCCCCCATGCCCAGAAAAAAAAAAAGAAGCTGAGGGGCTGGAGAGATGCCTAGCAAGTTTAAGAGCGACCGACCGCTCTTCAGAGGACCCGGGTTCGATCCCCCAGCAACACACTGGAGGCCAAGCCCGTCTGATTAACTCAATTCAGTGAGAACTCCAGTTCCTGGGGAATCCGAGACCCTCTTCGACCTCCGCAGCATGTGCAACGCACCATGGTGCACAAACCTTAATGCAGACAGTAACATTATACAGCATACAAATAAAAATAAAATAAAAATAAAAATAAAGAAGCTGAAAAAGATTAAGTGGAACCCAAAAGTACACAGAAATCAAGTGAATAGAATATAGAAATTATATAGAAGTATCCATAAAAGTACCATTTAGTTACATAGATTATAAAATTAACAGATCTCTAGATAGACTTAAAAAAAAGAGGAAACACACACATAAGGTTGCTGGCAGACTCTTAAAATGTCTGTGCAGCTCCCCTATTCTAAAATGGCAGGTCCAGGCTTAGCCCAGGAAGTTCCTCTGCCTGTTAGACCAACCAATCATGGACTGAATAACTGTAAGAGCATCACGACAGACTCTCTTATCATGAAAGGGTAAAAGGAAATATCACAGAGCACTTTACCAATGAATGAAAAAATGTTGAAAATTGTTTGACTGAAGAAAGCCAGCAAATACTCCCTATACAGAACAATATATCTGCATATTTACAGGGATGTGAAGTTGTTAAACATTTTTCAAACAAAGTCCGTGCTCCCACAGCTCTGGGTCATTCTGGAAATTTTAAAAATAAATGCTGTTTTTTTTTTTTTTTTTTGTGTGTGTGTGTTTAGGTAGGTAGGTAGGTAGGGGCTGTGTGCTTCAGCAAGGCTGATGATTGTTGATTGAGTTAATATAGTTAATCCGTTAAAATCCAGGTTGTCGTTGGTTTAATTGGCTTTTGTGGATGGGGGCGGAGTTATCCTCCAGCTGGTATAAAAGGGTGGTGGTGTGTGAGTCTTGAGATCTGAGATCTTCCGTGACCAGCTGAGGCAAGCACAGATGCCTAGGCATGGGCTAAAGAGCCTGCCCACAACCCCCCACCCCCACACCAACTGTGATTACAAAGGCATCTGAAGAGCAACAAACAAGCCTTCAACACAGTGAAGAAGGCATTTAGGACTTACATTGGAATACAAGCAAGGAAGGAGAAGCTCATATGCCAGAACATGAAGAAGAGACAACACAGGGAAAGGGGCAGGACAATCCAGCACCAAGCTCCACCAACCCAATGGAAGATTCCTACATTGGAATCCCCCTGGGGATGGACCAAAAAACAAAGAAGAAAGAAAACAAATGACCCACTCAATAGATGGAGCAAAGAGCTGAACAGAGACTTCACAAGTGAGGAATTATAGATGGCTGAGAAACACCTTAAGAAGTGTTCAACATCACTAATCATTAAGGAAATGCAAATCAAAACCACTTTAAGATATTATCTTACTCCAATAAGACTGGTGTGATATATAGATATATCATGTATGTATCATACATATACATATATATGTATATATATATATATATATCACATATATACCATGTATATCACATATCTATATATCACACCAAAGCTAACTTTGAAAGAGAAAGGAAGGGAGGGAGGGAGGGAGGGAGGAAGGGAGGGTGAGCTGCTATTGTGTGATTTCAATATTTATTTTAATGTACTAGCAGTCAAGAGAATATGGTAGGAAGGGCAAGCAGACCAATAGACCCCCAAACACAGCCCAGAACTAGACTCTATATGAACTTTGTCATATACTGTTGATGGATTTTGGTAGAGTTTTAAGGCACTTCAATGGGAAAGGCAGTGTGTTTTTAGTAAACAGTGCTGGAATACTAAATACGGATACTCAGAAAGTGAGTCTCAACCTTATCTTCACACGATACAGAAAAAATCAGCTAAAAATGAGTCACAGACCTCAGTTTAAGAACCTGCTGAACTTCCTGGCTAAAAACTAAACTATAAAGTTCTGGAAGGGGCTGGAGAGATGACTCAGCAGGTAAGAGCACTGGCTGCTTTTTCCCAGCACCCACCCACATGGTAGCTAACAACCAATAATAACCTAATAACCAAGGGATCCGAGAGACTCTTCTGGCCTCTGTGTGTATTGCACACCTGGGTGCACTGACATGCATGTAGTCAAAGCACTCATGCATGTAAAAATAAAAATAAATAAAATAACTTTAAAAAACAACTATGAAGTTCTGGAAGAAAGTACAGGGGAAAAAAATCCCTCTGGCTTGAAAATAGTCAAAGCTCCATTAGAACACAAAGTCCACTGGCCATAAAAGAAAAATGATAAATTTGAGTTTTCCAAATTAAAACTTCCATCCATCTAAAGAGACCATTTAGAAAATGAAAATGTAAGTCACTGACAGAATATTTTTGGCAAAAGGCAATCTGAAAAAAGAAAAGTCCTGTTTGCAGCATATTTAAAGGACACGTAAGACAGAGTGAAAAGATGGATACCCAATAAAAGCAGTCGAAAGAGATAAAGGATGGCCCAGTGGGCACATGAAAAATGCTCAAGATCATTCTTCATTAAAGGAATGTAATTTAAAGCCACAAGGAGCATCCTGAACACACCCACAGAAGAGCTGCCATTAGAGTGACGGATTCTTACCGGCCTGGCCATCAAATCCATCTCTCTTCAAAGCCACTTCTTCAAACAGCCTTCTTTGAGCCTAGCTAAATGACTCCCTCTAATAGTTTCTGACAGTTCTGTTCCTGGCATCTGAGCCGCTATATATTTGTTAAGGAAAATACTTAGAGATTTAGACTTAGTGAGTAGGCTTCTGTGTTCCAACATGAGAACCCAGAGGCTGGACTTCTTTTGATCCTGATTCTGTCCTGGGAATGGCCACACTGTCTGACATTTGGGGGAAATCTCAGCAAATGTTTCTTGAATAATGAATGAATGAAATTTTTAACAGACTTTCATAAAGCTAATCTCTATAGATGCTATTTTAATCGTGGTTGACTACGGGCTATCAGTAACATTGCATTTTTTTTTCAGCTCCTGTAATGACCTTGCTGTCCAGAGCACTGATTTGACATATAGTCTTTCCTTCAGATGTGAAACAATTTTCTGAGTTTTGAGGCAGCTTGGCTCCATCTGTTTCCCAGATGCGTTAACTAAGTGGAGGTGATGTCATCGGCTTTCCCTCATATCCCAGGTTTGTCAGTTTGGTGTGTCTATGTTTGAACATTTCTAATCTCAGTGTTTAGACTCCACTTGGAGCTAGGCACATGGAAGGCAGCTGGGACCCCAGTAGTTGAGATACTGAGGCAGGGGGATTGTAAGAGTCAAGCCATGTTGGACAACATAGAGTCTGTTTCAAAAACCTAAAATAATGCCCACTTCTGTGGCCTTTTTGATCTGGGGCATACCGAGGAGAGGAATGTTGGTGGCTGTACACACACCTTACTGATTTCATGGTGTGTACGATGCTGCAGGAAGCAGACTGTGCTGTGAATCAAGCTTGACTGAAATAAATATACAAATGAATAATGCAATGTTTTCTCTAGGTTCTGCCTATTTTATCCCACACAGGGTCTCGCTCAGGCCAAACTCCTGATGTCTGTGTGTTTCCTCTCCTCTCTGACACTCTGTCCACAGCACATTTTCACAGGCTCCAGTTTAGCCATCAACAGTCACCAGAGTGACTATGAACCACTCCTCTCTCTGTTATCAGAAATTGGGCTGCCCAGAATGCTGCAAGCACACTGTGTCCCTGTGGTAGCTGGGCTGGGGGGACCTGAGAGCTTCCAAAGCACTTCTTTCTGCCCTCTGGGAACTGCTGCAAGGAAGTGCTCTTCCCCACACTTCTTAAAGATATAATATATAGCCATCTGGTAAGGCTTAAAGTTTCATAGATACTGTAGAACTTTATTCCTTTTTATGGCTGAATTGTATTCCATGGTGTATTAGTCAGTTTTCAGTTGCTGTGATAAAACCATCATGACCAAGGAAACCTATAAAAGGAAGAGTTTATTTGAGCTTACAATCGACGGTTTCAGGGAATTAGAGTCCATTGTGGTGGGAGGCATCGTGGCTGGGGCTGGAGCAGAAGGCCAGGTTCACATCTCACAATAAGTACAGGAAGTCAAGAGAGAGAGAGAGAGAGACTGGAGACTGGTAAGGCTTGTTAAGCTCTCTAAGCCTGCCCCCAGTGACGTACTTCCTCCAGCATGGCCACACCTTCTAAGACCTACCCAAACAGCGCCACCACCTGGGGACAAAATGTCTGAATACTTAAAGCCTATGGGGGACACTCTCATTCAAACCACCACATTCCACTCCCTGGCCCCCATAGGCTCATGACCATATAAAATGCAAAATGCATTTAGTTCAACATTAAAAGTCCCCATAGTCTTTCCCAGTCTCAATTCTATTTAAAAGTCCACAGTCCAAAGTCTCTTCTGAGACCCAGGGTAATCTCTTAACTGCAAGCTCCTGTAAAATCAAAAGACAAATTACATACTCCCAACATACAGTGGAACACATTCCCATTCCAAAAGGGAGGAATAGAGGCATAGTGAGGAAATACTGGACCAAAACAAGACCAAAAACCAGCAGGGAAAACACCAAGTCCAGTAGCTCTATGTGCAACTTCTAGGACTTGACTTCCAAAGGGCTTAGATGGCTCAGCTCTTCCAGCTTTGCTTGCAACATACATCTCTTTCTTAGGCCGGTACCACTCCCTGTATGCAGCTCTCCTTGGCAAATATCTCACAGGTCTGGCATCTTGAAAGTCTTCTTGGGGTCTCCACTGCCAACCATGCTTCACATTCACAGCTTCACACAATGGCCTATCAGGGCCTTCTTTATTCAGGGATGCCCCTGCTGCACTCTGCCTGACCTTGGCAGCTCTCTGAAACCATGGAGGAAGAACTGAAGACTCCTTCACTCCTGAAAACTTCATGCCTCTAATGTCAGCACCACGTGAATGAAACTGCTGAGTTTGGCTGCAAGTTTGGGTTGGACCCTAGCCTATTTTAATCACATTTGCAACTTGTCGGAGCAGAAAACCCTTTCAAAATATTTTCCTTTCAAAAGTTGGAGGATTAGTTTACTTGTAAATAGCTAGACCTCTCCTTAATCACTTTAATCTCCTTATCAAAGGGAGCCTCTCCTTCACATGCCTTGGCCCCACCTTTAATCTTCCTAGTGCACTTTTCAGATCCAATCTGTACATTCTGCACTTCTTTCTGCCCCATCTGCTCTTTTTCACTGTAGATCTGCACAATATTCACCATTAATAGTCACACCACCATTTCTACATTAGACTGTCTTGAAATATCCATGGCCAAAGACATTAGTCCATTGTTTTTCAACTTAGCATCAGGCAAACATTTGGGCTGTGGGCAAACTGTGGCCAGACTCTTTGCCAAAATATCCCAGTTGCTGCCTAAGTCTTTATTTTCCTCTGGAACTACATTTTTTGCAGCAATGCTTTCTTCCGGGCTTCTACTAGAATGGCCCGTTAAGCTCTGCTTACAGTAGTCAACAACTTTTCTAGCCCAAGGTTCCAGAGTCTTCCACATTTCCCCAAACACCCACATGGTCAGGTTCTTCACAGCCAACAGCCCACTCTCTGGGACCAAATAGCTGTATTGGTCACTTTTCTGTTGCTGTGATAAAACCACCATGACCAAGGGAACTTTTAAAAGGAAGCGTTTATTTAAGCTTATAATTGATGGTTCCAAGGAATTAGAGTCCATTGTAGTGGGAGGCATGGTGGCCAGGGCTGGAGCAAAAATCCAAAGTTCACATCTCTCAATGAGCACAGGAAGTCAAGAGAGAGAGAGAGAGAGAGAGAGAGAGAGAGAGAGAGAGAGAGACTGGAGACTGGCAAGGCGTGTTAAGCTCTTTAAACCTGCCCCCAGTGATGTACTTCCTCCAGCATGGCCACACCTTCTAAGACCTCCCCAAACAGCACCAACAACTGGGGACAAAATGTCTGAATACTTAAAGCCCACAGTATAGGGAAAGATGTTTAATTTCTACACAGGTAGGACTTGTTTAGATGTTTTATTGATTTCTTTTTCAAGCCCTTCATGATCCGAGAGTATAAATAATATGACATCTCCTGTTTTGTATTTGCTGGGATTTCTTTTATTTGTTGGAAGATAGTGTGTCTTGGTCAATTGTGCTGGGTTGAACATTCAGTAAGTGTCCCTTAGAACTCACTGATTTTTCTGCCTAGGAATTATAGCCAGAGGAGAGTGGATCTCTGTAACAACAAATCCAATGTCTGCTCCCTTAGCAACTCTTTTTGTGTTTTCTCTATGCATTTTGAAGCTCTGCAGGTTGAGCGAACACGATTGGGATTGGCAAGTTTTCTTGGAGACTCAGTCCTTGATCAGACTAATACTTCTGGTTAGAAGTCTGCTTTGCTAGACACTCACAGACACTGCTTCTGGCTGACGTCAGGTCTGTGGTGAGAGTTCTTTAAACCAACAGGAGGCTGAGCTCTATTTGCAGAGGGGCTCACCGAGGACAGAAGCACATGGACCTTGAGGGAGCTCAGCCCAGCTGGGGAGTCAGCAAGGACCTGTAGAAAGCCAGGCATGGTGAGCACCCCCATTCAGTTCCCACTCTTTCCACTGAAGTCTTACAAGTCCTCTCTGTGGTGGGAGAGCCCTGCCCACCATGGAGAAATGCAGACCTAGCGTTTTTCCATTCTCAAAGGTACTTTTGTTAGGTCTTCTGCGAGAGGAGTTTTAATCAGCATCCACTCCCCTCCCTTACCCCCACCGCACACACTGATTAAGGGTTTACTCTGCTGGGGAAATGTAGGAAATGTCAGCAGACTTTCTGGGCACTTCTGAGGGAAGCTGGCAGGCCTCCTAGGAGGTCTGCACTGTAATGTAAATTTCCAAGGTTTTTCTGCTCTTTATTTTGGTAACTCTCCTTTGGGGTTTATGAGGTGGGGAGCAGCTTAAAAAGATGGTCCCTAACCCAGCTTCTGCCCTTCGCAAGGGCTTCAAAGAACCTGCACCACCAGCTCACACTTAGTATTCACAGGTTCGTACATTTCTGGGGGGCCCTTACTGCAGTTTTACCCACTCCAGAAGGCAAGCACTCCTGGATCCTGGCTCCCCCAGATGGCAGCCTAGCCTCAGATTCCACGTGGGCTGTCAGCTCTGCCTGGCTCAGCTCTGGCAAGTGTTGAAATAAAAGTCAGGAATTTGAAGTTTGTGCAGGTTTCCTTGTTACTATAGTTGCTACGAGGAAGGAGGGAGAAGGGAGGAGGGAGAGGTACCATCCTCTATCCTCTGGGTGGCACAGTGGCTTAGACTTGGATCTAACGCCCTCTGCAAGTGTCACCATGGCTGCCCCAGCAGGGCATAGCCCTGTTGACTGGAATCTGGGGTGGGTCGTTTCTATTCCTGAGGCTCCGAGGACTACTCGGACTGGTACCTTGGGGCAGCATGAACCTCTTCCATTCAAAGCGTCCTTCCTTTGGTGCTGCTGAAACCCTCCTTCAAGTTCCTCACTGACTGGTTTAGTGGGGCAGAGGGAGAGGATTTCTTTTTTGCTTTTTAATTTATTTATTATTTTTTATGTATATGAGTGTACTGTCTGCATGCAGGTTGGTGCACCCGTGTCATGCAATGCCGCAGAGATCAGAAGAGAGCGTCGGATTCCCTTGGAACCAGAGTTAAAGACGGTTCTGAGCTGCCATGTGGGTGCTGGGAATCGAACCAAGGGTCCTCTGCAAGAGCAGTTGGCGCTCTTAACCACTAGGCCATCTCTCCAGCCCCGAGGGAGAGGATTTCTTTTTTTTTTTAATTTTATTTATTTTTGTATGTGTATGAATGTACTGTCTGCATGTAAGTTTGTGCACCTGTGTGGTGCAATGCTGCGGAGGTCAGAAGAGGGTCTTGGATTCCCCTGGAACTGGAGTTCTCCTGGAATTGGAGTTACAGACGGTTCTTAGCCTCCATGTGGGTGCTGGGGATCGAACCCGGGTCCTCTGCAAGAGCAGTCGGTGCTCTTAACCACTAGGCTATCTCTCCAGCCTGTGAGAGGATTTCTAATGCTCTGCTTAAGTAAGCATCCGTCTTCCCAAGCACCCCACATCTCATTCTGGATTTTTCAGGGTCTGCCCCCTCTCTGCACTATTCCCAGGTCATCAAGCATCAGCATGCTTTGTCAGAGTCATGACATACTTTCTTTCCTCTTTCCCAATTGCAATGGGGTTTCTCTACAAGGGACAAATTTTCTGTTGACCTTCAGTCTAGGAACAAATGTTTTGTTCCATAGGGGCAGAGAGGACCCAGACTACCCATACTGATATCTGTGGGTTCACTCTCCAAGGTCTGCACCTGCAGGGAGCTTTCTCCAGTCCCTCTCTTACCTTCTAGTTTCCAGTAGGATTTGTGGAGGAAATATCCAAAAAGCCAGCAAGAGAGTGATTCTCTCTCTTTCTGCATATGTGACTCTCCAGAACTTTCTTCCCCTGCTAGCCCTTGGGTGCCTTGCACTTGCACTGTTTTTGTTTGGTTTTAGGGATATCCCAGGTTCTCTGCCTGCATACTCCTACATCCACATCTCCCCTCTCTCCTCAGGCACCTCTCTGTTCTCATATCCAAGGAGACCAAAGTGGTAGTTGACAGCTCTCCATATTTCTGAGAGGAGAAATGGAAGAGGTCACAGTACATTTTATTTTATTTTTAATTTGAAATGGCCCATAGTAAACCTTTTCTTTTTTTCTTTTTATTTATTTATTTTGTATGTGTATGAATGTACTGTCTGCATGTAGGTTTGTGCACCCGTGTCATGTCATGCAATGCCACAGAGGTCAGAAGAGGGTGTTGGATTCCCCTGGAACTGGAGTTCTCCTGGAATTGGAGTTACAGACGGTTCTCAGCCACCATGTGGGTGCTGGGGATCTAACCCCGGTTCTCTGCAAGAGCAGTCGGCACTCTTAACGGCTAAGCTATCTCTCCAGCCCCCCACAGTACATTTTATAAAAGTATCTATTTCAGTAACTGCCAACCACCAAGAAATGCAATTTTCCCAGCTCCTTTCACTGGTTAATAACCCCGCAGGGATAGTTACTGTTCTGACCATCGGTAGCAAGACCCTTTGTGCTGACTACATTTTTGTCATTGTGACAGATACCCCAGAGACCATCTCCAAAGAAGGAATGATTGTTCCAGGCTATGTTTTCAGAAGTCCTGGGTAGCTGACTACACCTTGTTGAGGTCTTGGGGTGAGAGTCAGAGCAGCTGAAGGATCTGATACAAGGGTCTGGTCATCTCCTAAAGGCCATAGGGTAGAGCAGAAAGAGGAGGAACCATCTTTCCAGTGCTTGTCCCTCAGGATCTACCTCTTCCTATTATGGCCCACACCAACCTCCCAGTAACACCCCCAGATTATGACTTTATCTGGGGAATTAACACATTATGAGGCCAGAGTCCCCAGGATGCAATTATTTCCCAGAAGCCTGGTATCTAGCAACCAAGTCCCCCCATATGTTTTTTCTAGGGGAGCATTTCAGATTTCAACCAAGATACCTGCATCTGAATTTCAAATCAAAATCCTTATATCTGTCAAACTTTTGGTATCTTGCTCTTTTTTTTTTAAAGGAAAGTTTTTAAAATTTATTTATTATTTTTTTATGTGTATGAGGGTACTATCTGCATGTAGGTTGGATTCCCCCTGGAACTGGAGTTAAAGATGGTTCTTAGCTGCCATGTGGGTGCTGGAAATCAAACCCCGGTCCTCTGCAAGAGCAGTCGGCGATCTTAACCGCTGAGCCATCTCTCCAGCCCCATCTTGCTCTTTTATATAATATTGTGCATCTATGTATATGTATACACATATAGACATGTCCACACACCTGATCTACCTGCATGTCTGGTAATCTGTTCTTCCTGTTGCTCTGTATATGCCACGTGAAAATGGTTCAATTCACTATTCATTTTCCAAATGATGGAAATTCGTAAGTTTTTTAAATTAAAAAAAATTTAAAAATAAAAAAAAAAACTTACAAATTTTTGGGTTTATTTACTTTTACACACATTGTTAGGTTATGGCAAATTCCCCCAAATGAATAAACATACCACAAGGTTTTAGACACTCTGGGATAAAGTTTACTTCAGGGTAGCCTGGGCTAAGCTCCAATGAAAATAGAGCCAGTACTGAATGGCGTCTGGCTGGGACATTTAAGGGAGTAGTTAAGAGCTCAGGTAGGGGGTAGGGGAAGGGTGTTAAGTAGCAAGTCTCTGGCTTTTCCGAAGCGCAGAAGATTCCTGTGATGGCCTGCTTGTGGGAAAATCCAGTTTAAATTGCAGGCTAGCTTCCAGCTAGCATGCCTCAGGACACTGCGTGGCCGAGGGTCTGACCCCACTCCAAGGAGGAGCAAACAACGTGGCCTAGGTGCGAGATGCTGGGCGGGGCAATGGTTTGCAGTGGCACAGAGTTGGGGGGACTTATGATTGGTCCTGGGAACTGTCGTCATTTAGTTTATAAAAGCAGGCTGTAGCAAGGAATGCATTTGGATTTCATAGTAACATCATCTTGGAATTGGCAGTTATTTTTATTAATGATTGAGTGCATACAGTGGCCAGTGGGTTGGAAAAAGGTTCCCCTTGCAGACCACCAATCTGGGTAGCTGGTGTTGTGAGTGGACATAGGCTGAAGATAGGCCATCAGCCACCAGCCTGAAATTCCTGTCCAGGGTTCAGCAGTCTCTGGGCAAATGGGAAGTCATGGACAAGAGTGGAACATGTGTCTCGTGGGTCCAGGCTAAGGGCCTGAGTTGGAAGTACCACTCAGGCTGGGCTACGGGAAGTAGCTGGCTGGACTCTGTGCCAAGGGGCCAGCTCCCCACAGTCCCCAAAAGGGGTACTGTGTTTACCTTCCCTTAGCAGGGCCGTGGTCCTGTTCAGCATAAAAGAAAGCTTCCTTCACCTCCTGTTCCATAAGCAAAGGCAGGCTGGTAGAGCAGTTTCCTCGGGCAGCCTTGA
The DNA here is from genome assembly GCA_009823505.1 of Rhizomys pruinosus. NCBI lineage: Eukaryota > Metazoa > Chordata > Mammalia > Rodentia > Spalacidae > Rhizomys > Rhizomys pruinosus. Next base: position 1,312,815 of record VZQC01008534.1, on the reverse strand, counting down.
ATGCCCCTGTATTTCAAATGGATTCTGGGTCTTTGAGGAATTCATACCCTAACATACATGACTGTTTTGCTTGCATGTATGTAAGTGCACCATATGTGTGCAATACCCAAAGAGGCCAGAAGAGGGTGTCACATGCCCTGGAACTCTAGTTAGAGCTGGCTGTTAGCCACCATGTGGATGCTGGGAGCTGAACTCAGGTTCTTGCAGGAAAAGCCAGTTATCTTAGCAGCTAAGCCTTCTCTCCAACACCCTATGAGTACCCCCAACCCCCCCGTCCCCTTCCTCCAGTTTATGGCTATTGTGAACAAAGCTGCTTCTTTGACATTGTCTTAATGGCAAAAGGAGGATAAAATAGTAAAAATTGAAAATTTAAATTGAGTGAATTATTTCTCACATCTGACTGGATTTTTTTGTTTTCTTGGTCTTTTCGAGACAGGGTCTCCCTGTAGTCCCAGCTGTCCTGGAACTCTACAGTAGACCAGGCTGGCCTTGAACTCACAAAGATCCACCTGCTTCTGCCTCCTGAGTGCTAAGATTAAAGGCGTGCACCACTATCCCCGGCTTCCTGACTGGATTTTAATACACAAACTTTAAAAGACCTGTGGGGCTGGAGAGATGAATCAGTGGTTAAGAGCACTTGTTGTTCTTGCAGAAGACTGGGGTTTGATTCCCAGCACCCACATCCTGGCTAACAACCATTTGAAACTCTAGTTCTAGGGGATCCAATGCCCTCTTCTGACCTCTGTGAGCATTGTGCTACACGGGTGCACTTATATATATGCAGGCAATACACTCATATACATAAAAGAAAAACAAAAAATAAATGAATAAAATATTTTTTTGAAAATACCTGTTCTAGATCAGCCATGAGTTGTATTTTCCTGCACTGCAGTATTGCAAAACTAAGCATTGGCTTGGGAATCTAGCGGAATTTTATTTTTATTTTCATGCATATTTGCACCTGTTAACCCTTCACAAGGTGTTCTCAGAGTTCCGGTTGACCTCTGCTCTTCCTGTTAGCCCTGAGGAATACCAAGAATGGCAGGAGCCACCTTCACTTTGCCCACCAGAAAATCCCTGATTAAAATACAGCCGTCATGTGCTCAGACTTTCATCCTTTATCCTGCATGGCATTTGCCTGACAAATCAGATCATTTCCTATGCCACAGCACTTGGGGGAAAGAAGCCCACTATTATACAATATGTGCCACTCACCATATCCCTTACAAGTTCTCCATTTCTTCCTGTGACTGCAACGCCATGCACTCCATCAGGAAAAAGGTATGTTTTATCTTTTACCCAGTGTTTGCCGTGGTTATCAGGGGCCAAAAGGCATTCTCTTTTTTTTTTTTTATGTGTTTGAATGTACTGTCTGCATGTAGGATTGTGTACCCGTGTCATGCAATGCAGCAGAAGTCAGAAGAGGGCGTCAGATTCCCCTGGAACTGGAGTTCTACTGGAATTGGAGTTACAGACAGTTCTCAGCCGCCATGTGGGTGCTGGGGATCGAACCCTGGTCCCCTGCAAGAGCAGTCGGGGCTCTTAACCGCTAGGCCATCTCTCCAGTCCCCAAAATGCATTCTTGATCTTGAAATTCTCTGGGTACTGGGATAGAGTTATGCCATATTCAGTCAATGCTGAGGTGCTGTGTAGAACTATCAAATTTTGACCATTGAGGTTCAGAGCCACAATCAGGTGGAAAAAATTTCTAGGTATCAAGCTCAACATAGCAAAGAGGGCACTGCCAGGCCAGAGCTGGGAAATCAGACTCAGCACCTTGGGAACTTGGTGCACGAACACTTGGGGGTGGAGGGTGGGGAGGTGGGGGGACAGCTGGGGAGGAGCACTGCTGTAGCCTGCTTTCGATTACTTCTGTCTTCTGGTATTAGATACAGTCATATATGACTTTACTTGTGAAGAGCTTATTCTAATTTCCTGAGAAGTTTTCACTCTGGGTACTGAGTGATTCCAATACTGTAGAAGACACTGTATTTTTGTAGAAAACTCTTCAAGGATAAGATGGATATGAAACGTGGAGCTTGATACTCTTTGTCGACTCCTCACCCCAGTTCATGCATAGCTGGTATCTGTCCGTCTTAGAGCAACAGGAACAGGGGACCCACTGCTTGTGTGCTGGTGCCCATGTACATGAGAGTCAGCAACTGCACAGCTCTCAGAACTTGAATCTGGACTGGCTTCTACAGGCTCATGTTTTGAACACTGGTTTCCTGGCCAACGGTGCTATCTGGGGAGATGGGGAACCTTTAAGGGGTGTGGTCTTGTTGGCAAAAGCAGGCAGTGGGAGTGGGGTTTGGAGTCTAGCGTGGTTCTGCTTAGGGATCTTTGGGATGTGAAGGGCTTCTTCCATAGGTGTTTCCCATCTTCCCTCCCTCCATACATGGACTAACACTTCTGAAACCCGGAGCCCAAATAAACCTTCCTTTCCATTCCTTCCAGACAGAAATAAAAATAACAACACACGGGCAAAGATACTGGGCGTTGTGCTTTGTATAGCTGAAGGCATGATGGGCCGTTTGGCAGCTGCACACATGCTCCTGTAAGTGTGACCTTCTTTCTGAACCATGCCTGTATGCCAGGTGTGGTGGTGCTGTGGCTAGTAGCTTCTAACCCTTGGCTATTATTAGCACATTTCTGTAAAGTGAGACAATTCAAACTTCTGAAGGAAATTTGCCTTCTCCTTATTTCAAATCATATCCAAGCCACACATTAATGATTCATTTCTTTATTTATAACTGTACCTTCACTTACTGAAGTTTGTTCCTCTTAGATCTCTAAAGGTTGAAAGAAGTAAAATTCAAATTGAGCTTTTCTTTTTAAAAAGATTTATTTCTTTTTAAGTGTATAGGTATTTTGCCTGCATGTATCATGCAATACCCACAGAGGCCAGAAGAGGGCATCAGATCCCCCTGAAACTCCAATTGTAGATTGTGAGTTACCATGTGGGTGCTGGGAACCAAACCTGGGTTGGCTGAGTCATCTTCCATGCCCCATCCCCCCCCCCTTTTTGGAAGTATTACATTTTATTTGCCTTTTTTGGTAGAGGGACAATACCACATAGCAGTGTGGAGGTCAGAAAACAACGTGCAGGAGTAGCCTGGTTTTCCCCTTCCGCTGTGGGGTCCTAGAGATTAAATCAGGTCATCAGGATTGGCAGCAAGCACCTTTACCTGCTGAGACATCTTGCCAGCACACACGGTGATTTTCTTTTTATTACTCTGTTGTGAGAAGGTTGGAAACATGCACCTGAATTCCCCTGCCAGAAAGAGGGTTATATAGTAAGATGGCTTTCAGCCTGGCTTCCTCAGTGTGATTGCTTAGGAGACATCATTCTCTGGCAAAGTCCTCCGCTTCACATCTCCTGCCTGGGTCTCTGGCAGGACCATGCTTGTACCAGGATCAACTTCACTTACTATGTGTAAAAACGCATTCTGGGCTGGTTAGATATTCCCTCCAGTACTAGGGATGGAACCCAGAGCCTCCCACCTGCTTAGTATCCCCAGGATGTGGCTGTTTTTCTATATTTTATTTTTAAGACAGGATTTCGGTAAGTTGCCAAGGCTGGCCTTGAACTCACTGTGTACCACAAGCTGGTCTTAAACTTGTGATCCTCCTGCCTCGGACTCCCAAATCCATCTTATTTATGAATAATTTTCTAAAAGAATATGGTGTCTTGCACTTACAGATTTGCATGACAGATTCAATTCTGGTAAAACTTTTGAAAAGAATGGAGGTCCACAGGGCTTAAGTAGTGTCAGGCTCTCATAGCCAATGAGAGATTGCTTGGCTCCTCCTGTCTCTGTTAGGTCATAACATCTCAGAAACAAGCTGACAAGTGTTTTGAACTCACCTGTGAGACACACTGGGCAAGGTGCTTGCTTGAACATCCTCTCAGGACTTTTATACATTTTTTTGTTTTGTTTTGTTTTGCTTTGCTATTATTATTATTATTTTTTTTATTTCTAAGACAGGTTCTCCCTGTAGCCCCAGCCAGTCTGCAACTCCCTATGCTGACCTGGATCTCTCTGAGATGTCCCTGCCTCTGCCTCCAGAGTGCTGGGATTAAAGGTGTGCATCGCCCTGCCCAGTGCTGGGATTGAAGGTGTGCATCACCCTGCCCAGCTATATCTTTGGTTTTTTTTGAGACAGAGTCTCATTATTTTAGTTCAGGTTAACCTTGAACTTACAAAGCTCCCCCTGGCTCTGCCTCCTGAGTGCTGGGGCTAATATTAGGTGTGCATCACCACACCAGGCCCGACTTGTGCTTTCTTAGTTTATTTCTTGGGTTTGGTTTTGGTTTTGTTTCTACTCATCTTTGAGTTTTCATGCCTAAGAGTGATCACTGGAGGGCTGGAGGTGACTGACCAGATGCAATCTGACATTGATGGCAGCATGGAGGAAGGTCTTTCACTGGGTGAACCAGCTTGTGGACTCAATGTATTCAAAACATTTCTGATCAAAATACCTTTCATCTTTTTTCTCCTACCCCCCTTTTTTTCTTATTGAAGAGAAAGAAGAGAGAGAGATTATGCTTCTTACAGATAGAGGATTGCAAATGCAATCGTTACTTTATAAGAGCTCGTGACCACGATGTGTGCTTCAAAAACATTCATCCAGGCCAACTGTTCCACCAAACTAAAAGGCCAGCCATGACTGTGAGATGGGGAGATGATTTATTATTTTTTATTAGCTATATTTTTTACATTTATTTTTATACGATGTGTATGGGTATTTTGCCCTCATAGACATAAGTACACTAACTGTGTGCAATGCCCCCAGATGCCAGAAGAGAGTGTCAGATCCCCTGGAACTGAAGTTGTAGGTAACTGTTAGCCTCTGTGTGGGTGCTGGGACCTGGGTCCTCTGCAAGAGCAGCCAGTGCTGAGATGCTGAGTCGTCTTCTCAGCCCCCATGATGGGCCATGTTTTTAAAATAACAAGAGACATGTAAACATAGCTTTAACCATTTTATTTTTATTAAAGTCAATATAGCAAAAATACTATTTCAAAAACATTTATTGCATCCATCTATCTATCAATTGGTCAATCAATCAATCCATCCATGCATCCATCATCCATCCATCCATCATCCATCCAACCCATCCATCCATCCATCCATCCATGCATACATCATCCATCCATCCATCCATCCAGCATCCATCCATCTATCCATCATCCATCCATCCAGCATCCATCTATCCATCCATCATCCATCCATGCATACATCACCCATCCATCCATCCATCATCCATCCAATCCATCCATCCATCTATCCATGCATACATCATCTATCCATCCATCCATCCAGCATCCATCCATCTATCCATCATCCATCCATCCAGCATCCATCCATCCATCTATCCATCATCCATCCATCCAGCATCCATCTATCCATCCATCATCCATCCATGCATACATCACCCATCCATCCATCCATCATCCATCCAATCCATCCATCCATCTATCCATGCATACATCATCTATCCATCCATCCATCCAGCATCCATCCATCCATCCATCCATCATCCATCCATCCATCCATCCAGCATCCATCCATCCATCATCCATCCATCCATCATCCATCTATCCATCCATCATCCATCCATCCACCATCCATCTATCCATCCATCATCCATCCATCCATCCATCCATGCATCCATCATCCATGCATCCATCATCCATGCATCCATCATCTGTCCATCCATCCATCATCCAGCCATCATCCATCCATCATCCATCCATCCATCCATCCATCCATTCATCCATCCATCCATATACATGTGCCACTGTACACATGTGAATATCAGAGGACAACTTGAAGGAATATGTTCTCTCCTTTCACCACATGGGTCCTGTCAATCAAACTCAGCTGCCAGGCTTGGTGGCAAGACCCGCACCATCTCCCCAGCCCTAATTTGATGATTTATATACAATATTTATGCTGGTCTCTCTGAAGTCTGTTACTTAATTATCTAATTATGGAGAAAATGCTTCTTTGGTAAATAGTTGTTTGCTTCCTATGGTGACTTAAAAGGCAACAGCTTCTTGTGGCAGAAAATTGCAACATTTTTGATGCTCAGTGGGAAAGAATAACTGGAGAAGGTCAACTGTTTAAACATAGATAGTTTTCAGGCACTCTTTTATTTATGAGAGGAACCTGAGACCAAAGGAACAGGACTGAAAGGAAGGGGACAGGAGAGAAAGGAGAGGGAATGAGGTGAGTGCTGTCAAAGTACATGATACACATGAGAGACACTGTCTTTATAAAACCCATTACTTTGGGGCTGGAAAGATGGCCTAGCGGTTAAGAGCGCTGACTGCTCTTACAGAGGACCTGGGTTCGATCCCCAGCACCACATGGCGGCTGAGAACCATCTGTAACTCCAATTCCAGGAGAACTCCAGTTCCAGGGGAATCCGAGACCCTCTTCTGACCTCCGCAGCATTGCATGACACGGGTGCACAAACCTACATGCAGACAGTACATTCATACACATAAAAAAAAGCATTACTTTGTACAATAAATATACACAAATAAAAGAAATCCTAAAATTTGAAACTCTGGAATAGTAAAATAATGATCTTAATATCATTATATTTATATAATATTAATATCATTAGAATTATGATAGAAAATGCTGATTGATTCCTTTCTATGCAAGACTCTCAATGAGACATTCTACCTCAGGGTGTGCTCTGCCTGTATCCCAAGAAGCAGTGGGTGGGTCACATCGTCAGCTCAGGCTGCAGTAGCAAAATGAACCAAGTATTCCTAGGTTCCATGCTCACAGAATAAGAAGGTTGCAAGATTATAAGACACATTTTCATTTTCCACTTGGCTAAACAGGAATCATGCATATGAGGTCCTGAATAATCTTTGCATTTAAAAGAAAATGACATTGAATTTACTGTATATTATCTACTCCCTGATACTTGCTTTTTATGTCTCATTAGTCCAAAAGAAGTTCTTAAAAATACATGATGTATTTTCTTAAAAAACACGATGCATTGTATTTTTTAAGAACTCAGTCTTAAGGGGCTGGAGAGATAGCTGAGCGGTTAGGAACTGGCTGCTCTTGCAGAAGACCCAGGTTTGAATCTCAGCACCCAAGTGGTGGCTAACAACTATAATTCAGTTCCAGAGGATCCAATGCCCTCTCTGTCATCTAACCTCTTCTAGATCTTTGATCAAATGTTACACATTTATTAAGCCATATATATGGTTTATTTTTTGCTACTGTATCATATTCTTCTTAATAGCACCTCATTATTCCCCTTTTTTAAATAAAAAGGTTTATTTGTTTTTATTTTATGTGTAGGAGTGGAATGGAATGAAATGCCTGCATGTTTGTCGTGCCAAAAGAGGGCATCGGATGCCCTGGAAGTGGAGTTACAGATGGTTGTCAGCCACCATCTGGGTTCTGGGAACCAAACCTAGTGTTCTATAAGAGCAGCCAGTACTCTTAACTGCTGAGTGCTCTCTCCAGCCCCTCCTTTGATTATTCTTATAACTTTTTCTCCCTAACATATATCACACATCTTAGATGAAGCTAGTTGCTCAGTTTAAAAATTGAGAGCATATTTTAGTTGCTGGGGATTCAAACCAGACTTCACACATGCGATACACACTACCCTGAGGGACATCTCAGCTGCATACGTTGTTCAATGAGTAAAGTTTAAGAGATCAGCTTGCTTCCCTGTGATGAGTTATCCCTGTGGGAAGGTCACATGGGGCGTATTCACCAGTGATCCCCATGTTCTCATGGGAGTCCCAGTTTCTGTTGTCCTTGGGCTGTGACCACGTGACTAACTCTGGATACAGGAGTATGAGTGACAGCTATCTGTGTCATGTCTTGCTGCTGTGCCTTCTCCATCTGTTTCTTGTCACCACAGCTATAACACGGTTTATATTAATAATCTGGAGATCACAGCCTAGAGATCGGATCATCCAAAAGGGTGACTTTTCACCCATCAATGTGACAGTTGCATGGCAGCTCTGAAAGCATATGTGTACTATATAAAACTACTTCTCTTTCTAGTCTGAAAAAATATCTTCATGGCTTTAAAGGTCAGTAATCAAAACGTTTGGGAAAATATACTTTCAAGTAAATTTCTGGATTACAAAGCTATTTATTATTTTTATTCATTCTTTTCTTTAAATTTTAAAATTTATTTTTATTCATGTGTATGAGTGTTTTGTGTGCATGTACATAAGTGTACCCATGACATACAATATCCTTAGAGGCAAGAAGAGGGTGTTGGATCCCCTTGGAACTGGAGTTACAGATGGCTGTTAGCCACCAGGTGGGTGCTGGGAACCAAACTTGGGGCCTTTGCAAAAACAGCCAGTGCTTTTAATGACTGAGCCAACTCTTCGGCCCCTATTTGTATTCGCTTTTTAAAGTAGAATGCACAATCATGTTTTATTATGACACTTCTATACATGCTCTGTTCTTAGTGGTCCCTCTCCCCAGCCTGCCCCACCCCGGTGCCTCTGGCCCCTCTTGCTGGTATCCCACCCTGGACTTCCCTTCACTTTCATGTCAGACGCATCCCACTATGCTCTGAGCCACCTCTCCTGCCCATGCCCTCTCTTTCTCTTCCCCGTTTTCTTGGGATCTCCCCCGTCACGGTCTCCCTTTCAGTTTCATGATCTACACACTCACGTAAATCATAATAAAAGACTCATAAATGAGAGGCAATAGGAGGCATTTGTCTTTTTCAGTCTAACTTATTTCATATAATGTAATAATTTCTAAACCCATACCTTTCCTCCTGGAAATGCCGTGATTTCATTTTTTTTTTTTTTTTACAGTGGAATAAATTCCACTGCGTGCATTTACCATATTTTCATTGTCCATTCATCTGTTGATGGATATCTAGGCTGGCTCCATTTCCTGATTACTGTGAATAGTAACATTAAAGAGGAATGTGAAAATGTCTCTGTGGCCACATACTCGAGTGGGAGAGTTGCTTTATATGGTAGTTCTACTTTTATTTATTTATTTTTTTGAGGAAACTCTGTACTGATTTTCATTGTGTCTGTACCAGTTTACATTTCAACTAGTAGTGAATGAAGGTCCCTTATCTCCGTATCCCCACCAGAATTTGTCATTTGTCTTTAAGATTTATTTTTATTGTTCTTAATGATGTATGTGTATGTGCACATGTGTGTGCATGCAAACGTGTGTGTGTGTGTGTGTCTGTGTGTGTGTGTGTGTGTACAGATGGCTTCAGAGTCTAGAAGACATTGATTCTGCCAAAAGTGGAATTATAAGCTGTTGTGAGCTGCCCAACATGGGTGCTAGTAATTGAGGTTGGGTCTGTGCTCTTAACCATGGAACTAGGAACCACCTCTCCAGACTTGGATTTTTTTTCTTCCTTCCTTCCTTCCTTCCTTCCTTCCTTCCTTCCTTCCTTCCTTCCTTCCTCCCTCCCTCCCTCCCTCCCTCCCTCCCTCTGTCCCTCCCTTCTTTCTTTCTTTCCTTCCTTCCTTTCTTTCTTTCTTTCTTTCTTTCTTTCTTTCTTTCTTTCTTTCTTTCTTTCTTTCTTTCTTTCTCTCTCTTTTTCTTTCTTTCTTTCTTTCTTTCTTTCTTTCTTTCTTTCTTTCTTTCTTTCTTTCTTCCTCTCTCTCTCATTCTTTCTTTCTTTCTTCCCTCCTTCCCTCTTTTCCTTCCTTCCTTCCCTTTCCTTCCTTCCTCTTTCTTCCTTCCCTTTCCTTCCTTCCCCTTTCTTCCTTCCTTTCTTCATTCCTTCCTCTTTCTTCTTTCTTTCTTTCTTTTTTTTTTTTTTTGTCTTTTTGACACAGGGTCTCCCTGTAGCCCCAGCTGTCCTGGAACTCACCTTGTAGACCAGGCCGGCCTTGAACTCACAAAGATCCGCCTGTCTCTGCCTCCCAAGTGCTAGGGTTAAAGGCGTGCACCACCACGCCCGGCTTTCTTTCTTTCTTTCTTTCTTTCTTTCTTTCTTTCTTTCTTTCTTTCTTTCTTTCTTTCTTTCTTTCTCTCCTGTATGTGTGTTTTGCCTGTATGCATGTAGTGCCCACAGAGGCCAGATGAGGACATTGCATCCCTTGGAACTTAAATTACAAAGAGTTGTCAGCTGCCATGTTGGTACTGGGAACTGCATCTGTAAAAGCAGTTAATTATCTTAACCTCTGAGCCATCTCTCCAGGCCCAGTTTTTGCTGTTCTTTGTATATTCTAGATATTAACCCCTTGTCTAATGTGCAATTGGCAAAGATTTCCTCCCATTCTACAAACTATCTCTTCACTCTAGAATTTTTTGTTGTTGTTGCAGAGATTTTTCATATCATATACCCTTGTTTATTCAATCATAGATCTATTTTCTGTGCTATTGAAGTCCATTTTGAAACGTTTTTTCCTCTACCCATAATCTTGAAATGGTCTTCCCAAGCAGTTCAACATCTAAGTCTTATATTAAGGTTTTTGATGAATTTTGAAGTGATTTTTGTGCAAAGTGAGAGGTATGCATCTAACTTCATTCTTCTTTATGGTGTTACTCAATTTCCCTGGTACCATTTGCTGAAGGGACTGTCTTTTGTCCAATGTTTATTTTTGATACCTTTGAAAATATCAGGTGGCTTCAGCTGTGTGGCCTTGTTTCTGGACTCTTTCTGTTTCATTGGTTTTCATGTCCGTTTTGTTGCCAACAACATGGCACCATGTGTCTTTGGCTCCATGGCTCTAGTCTTATTTGAAGCCAGGGGTTGTGATACTGCTCACATTGTACAATATGCTTAGAATTGCTTTGGCTACTTGGGGTTTTTGTGTGGGATTTTCTTTTAGTTATGTGAATAATTTCACTAGAATTCTGTTGGAGATTGCATTGATCTATAGGTCTTTTCACTAATGTATCCAATTTTATAGTATTGTTCGGCAATCCTTAAGCACAGAAGGGCATTCCATATTCTAGTGTCTTCTCCAGATTCTGTCACTAGTGCCTTAACATTTCAGCAAACCATCCGATAGTGGCACTTTTTTGTCAGGGATAATCAAGGACCCTCTTCTTGGAGTTAAGGCTGGCTCAATGGGAGGGAACTCATGCATGGTAGGTACTGTAAGCAGAGCCAAGTACACAAGGTTGGAGAGGTCACGGGACTACAGAAAAACCTACTTCTGTTATTTCCCTAGAGAAAATAATTATTTACAGTAATCTGAAGGCATGAAGGCATAGCCTTATATTCACAGTGTATTATACATCACTCATCAAAGAAGCTTCTTTTTGCAAGAGATGGAGATGATTACAAACTTCCACAACTGGCCAAATGCAGAGAATAAGTGACTGTGTATGTAACAACATATGTAATAATAATAATAATAATATGTGTGTTGGATAGCTTTAGTGTCAACTTGACACACCTGGGTTGAGGGAACTTCACTTAGGGAATTGGCTCCCTTGGACTGGCCTGTGGCCAACAACAGTCTTGATTGTTGAGCAATACAGGAGAGCCCAGCCTGTTAGGGGTGGTGCCACCCCTGGGCAGGTTGTTATATACAGTATAAGAAAGCAGGCTGGGGGGCTGCTCTAGCAGAGGACCCAAGTTCGATTCCCAGCACCCACATGGTGGCTAAGAACGTCTTTAAGCCAGGTGCGGTGGTGTACACCTTTAATCCTAGCACTTGGGGAGGCAGAGGTAGGCAGATATCTGTGAGTTCAAGGCCAGCCTGGTCTACAGAGTGAGTTGCAGGCCAGCTGGGGCTATAGAGAAACCCTGTCTCAAAAAGAAAAAGAAAAAAGAAAGCAGTCTGGGCATGGGCCAGAGGAGCAAGCCAGTGAGCAGCGTTCCTCCCTGGCCTGTGCTTCAGCTCCTGCCTCCAGGATCCTGCCCTGAGTTCCTACCCTGGGCTCCCTCAGTGATGAACTGTGACCTGGGAGATGTAAGCTGAATAAACCCTTTCCTCCCGAAGTTGGTATTGGTCAGAGCATTTTGTCTCAGCAAAAGAGAAACTAGAACAATATGTAGCAATTTATGTAGCAATGATAAAGAAGAGGACAAGAAATTGAGAGGGAGTGGGGGGTGGGGGGGGTTGGTGGAATGCCAAGACAAAACTCAGATATGAAATTTTCAAAAATAAAAATATTTTAAAAGAACTACTTTGGTCCTTTTAAAGTGATTGTGAATGAGATTTTTTTTTTCCTGATTTTTTTTTTCTTATCAAGTTCATTCCCGGTGATAGAGAAGCTTCTGATTTTTGTGCTTTCAATTCATGTCCTCATACTTTTCTAATATTATTTGTCAGATTTAAGAAAACTTCAGCATTTTCTGAAGGAGTCTTCAGGGTCTTTTAGGGATATCTTGAAATCTTTCTTTTTTCTTTTATCACTTTTATTTCTTTCCCTTGTCTTATCATTCTAGTCAAGACAGGGACAGTATTGTCAAATGCTTTTACTGTATCTATTGGGGTGATTATGGAATTTCTACCCTTACATCTACATATATGTTGTTTTACATTTATTGATTTGTATACATTGTATTACTGAGATAAAATCAACTCAATCAAATTGTATGATTTTTTAAAAATTAATTTTTAAAAAATTTTATGTGTGAATGTATGTATGTCTGCATGTATGTAAGTATACCTGTGTCATGCAGTGCCCACAGAGGACAGAAGAGGGTGTCAAATTCCCTGGAACTGGAGTTACAGACAGTTGTTAGCTGCCACGTGCTGGTAATTGAACCCAGGTCTTCTGCCAGAGCAGCCAGTCCTCTTAACCACTGGGACATCTCTCCAACTTCATAATCTAGTGTTTTGTTTTGTTTTTTAATTTTCTCTCTGATTTCTGCAATGTCCCACTAAGAGACAATGAAATATTTCTGTCCTTCTGTACTTGTCAACATTGGCTTTTTGGGCTATAATGTGATCATGATTAGAGAGGATTTGGTGGACCTCTGGGAAGAATTTGCATTCCAGATCTGGTGGGTGGGTTGTTCTGTAAATTTGTCAGATCCAGTGGATTGATGCTGTAGTTTAGCTCTGAAGTGTCCTTGCTGAAATTCAGATGGAAGGACTATGTAAAGATATTGAAGTCTCAAACTGTTACTGTGTCAGCAGCTGTCAGTCAGACTTTTGACAGTTTTTACTGTCTAATGAAATTGGGAGCCCAACATACAGAGGATATATATATCTATATATATATATATATGTATATATATAGATATAGATATATATGCTATTATATTATGTAATCATTGTTGTCTCTTTTTGCAGTAGTCCCTGCATTTATATGTAGTGGCCTTTTTTATATTTTTAAACTACTTTTGTTTCAATTTTACTTTTATCAGACACCATAATGGCTATATACCAGGCTGTTTTGAACTTCCATTTGCTTGGCAGGTTGATTTCTGTCCTTGGATTCATATTTGGGATGGCTTTATCATGAAATGTTTCTTGGAGACAACAGATAGTCTGTTTCTTAATCCAATCAGCCTGAATTTTTCAAATGGTGAGTTAAGGTTATTTTTGAGAGGGGTTTGTTGTTTCCTGTGACTTTGTTTGTTCCTGTTCTGGTTGGCTATTGGCAGTTCTTTGATCCCTCCCCTGAGGGTATGGGGCATTTCTGATCTACTGTGTTCAGCATGATGGATTAATTCTCACATCCTCTCTTCATTTACTCCTGTCATGAAAATTGTATTTTTCTGTGCTCTTAGGAATGAGACTGCCATTCTTCCCCTGTGTGTACTATTCCTTTAACTATTTTCTGTAGCTCAGGTTTGGTTTCCATGTATTACATTAATTCTCCTTGTCTAGAAATGTTCTTACTTCTCCACCTATTTAAAATGACACTATTGTTGGCTATAGAAATCTTGGTTGCCCGTGATTTATTTTGAGGCTGTGAAACATGTGGCTTCAAGCTGTCCTTGCATTTCCCGCTGCTGTGAAAAACCCAATGTTATTTTTAAGCATTTGACTTTGTTGGTAAATGGTTTTAAGTTCGTAAGCTATGTCTTGTGCTTTGGGCACTTGATTGTGACAATGTTCTTCACTAGTTATTTGGACTCCATATGCTTCTGTTTGGCTGTCTATTTCTTCCTTTAGGTCTGGGACATTTTCTGCCCTAACTTCATTGGATATGGTGTGTATGTATCCAATATAAAGGCCCCACCAGGTCCTTTACAGAACTTAACTGAACACATTAACTGTCAATCAGCATAGTTGCTGGGCTGACTTTAGACGCTTACCTTCCTCCAGTCCTTGACTAATAAAAGGTCAATTTGTATCATGGAGATTGGATTCTTCCTTTTGGTAACTTTGTGTCTCTTTCCATTCCTATTCCTATCAGAGTCTTTATCCAGAATGAGAGATCCCAGAGATTGTTATTCTCTTGACCAGTTAACTTTATGAGGCGTTTGCTACTTTAAGACTATACAGGCTAGAGAGATAGCTCAGCAGTTAAGAGCACTGACTGCTCTTTCAGAGGACCCGGGTTCAATTCTGAGCACCCACATGGAGGCTAAGACCAGTCTTTAGCGCCAGGTGTGGTGGTGTACGCCTTTAATCCCAGCACTGGGGAGGCAGGGGCAGGCGGATCTCTGTGAGTTCCAGGCCAGCTGGGACTAAAGGGAGACCCTGTCTCAAAAATACCAAAAAAANTTTTTTTGTCTTTTTGAGACAGGATCTACCTGTAGCCCCAGCTGGCCTGGAACTCAGGATGTAGACCAGACTAGCCTTGAACTCACAGAGACCCACCTGCCTCTGCTGGGATTAAAGGTGAGAGCCTCAATGCCCAGCCTCAATTGTTTCTTGTAACCTTCTCCCCAAAGAGAGGGAGGTGTCACCCAAGCCGTTAGGTCAGTATGTCGTATGTCTTTCCTGCTGAGAGGAGTTTCAGGGGGCCTTTGTCTGAGACCCTTTGCCAGCCCACCTCACTCTTGCCTCTCCTGCCTTAAGGATTGTTCTTTCCATACAGGTCTTTGTGTGGCTGAGGCTGGGCTCCAGCGTGGAAAGCCAGCCTTCCTGTGTTTACCTGTGTCTGTGTGTGATCTCTTCCTGCCGGCTCTCCATGGGGAGTCTGCACCGATCCAGCAGCTCAGGTCTTGCCTGTCTGTGTGGCTCATTTGCGCTGTGGTGAGGGTGATCCTCCTCAGATATTAACTCCCAGACACCCATGGAGATTCCTGGCTTCAGACTCCTGAGCCATACAGCACCTCTATTCCCACAGCCTATTCTGTTTCTGTCCATGTCCGATGTGTTTAGGCTGCCTCTGTGTATATGGTATATACCGAGTCCCCGACTTTTCTAAGCTGTGGTCAGTTTCTCTCCAGCTCATTAGTCTATGGCACCTGTGTCCAGGAGGTGAGAACAGCAACCTCCCAGGCAGCTTGGTGCTGAAAAGAAAAAAAAAATGCCACCTATGTTTATGTCTTTCCTCTTCAGCTCTTTCTCTTATAGAAATGGAATCGTTTGTTAATTTCAAATCCCTAGTCTTGGCTTTCATCAGTCACAGAGATTCTTCTGACCATCATCCCTCTGGAGAGCTGTTTAGAACATTAAATGTTTGCCAAGGCAACATTTAATTGGCAAATAACTCTCAGATACTAATCCTGGCACTGTTGCTCACAGGAAGCAGATAAATAAGCAGAAAATTAAAATATGACTTAGTTACTGTGGGATGGGAACGAGTTTGGAAGATGGAAACGAGTTTGGAAGATGGAAACAATTGGCATATGTTCTTTGAGCAGCGAGGAGTGAGAATCAGGCCACTGGAAGACGGTGTATAAAAAGGCCATTTGAGTAGAATATTAACGCCAGTGTAGATAGACACTTGTCAGAAAATATAGGCAAGAGCCTTTCCACATCATAAATGGTTCAGCTCAATTCCGAGTATAAATACGGGCATTCTGTGAGTAGCAAGTACTTCGCTACTCATGTATTGATGCTATTCATGTGGATGGAGATCTTCTTTTTTTTTAATTTTATTTATTTATTTATTTATTTTATGGGTATGAATGTACTGTTTGCATATAAGTTTGTGCATCCGTGTCGTGCAATGCCATGGAGGTCAGAAAAGTGTGTTGGGATTCCCCTGGAACTAGAGTTCTCCTGGAATTGGAGTTACAGACGGTTCTCAGCTGCCATGTGGGTGCTGGGGATCGAACCCTGGTCCTCTGCAAGAGCAGTCAGCGCTCTTAACCGCTAGGCCATCTCTCCAGCCATGGATGGAGATCTTACCCTGGGCCAGAAGTCCAGTGGAACCTGACATAACGAGCCTCATATGGAACTAAGATTGCTTGCATGTGTCCAGGGGTTGGACTATGGAGGCACAGACAGGAAGGACACTTGAGGAACTCTCTGCATATGACGATGTGACGAAGGTCACTGACGTGAAAGGGGCCACACACAAGGGATCTGCAGGGTGCAGACCGTTAGTGGTAAAAGTCCAACTGAGGAAGACTTTGAGTAGAGAGGAGACGAGAAGAGACAGCAAATATATGACACAAAGCATCTGGGAGCTGCACATTACCTGAGTAATCTGATATTGTATGTTAGAATTTTAAATGGTTAAAAAGCAGATAATCTGGGGGCATGGTGGTGCACATCTTTAATCCCAGCACTTGGGAGGCAGAGGCAGGGGGTGATCTCTGTGGGTTCAAGGCCAGTTTGGTCTACCTAGATCAAGGCCAGCCTGGTCCATTTAGTGACTTTCAGGTAGGCTGGGACTAGGGAGATCCTACCAAAACAGCAGCAGCAGCAGCAACAACAACAAGGTCAACAACAAAAGATAAGCCAATAATAATAATAATATCTATCCAGTCATCTTCATCCAAACAGGAAAAAAAAAAACAGGGATAATGAGAGTCTGTACTCCCATGCCTTATGCTTAGAAATCTCTGATTAGGACTCAGCGGAGAATAGTAACATTTCTAACCATACGGTATGCACCATGTCCTCTTTAGATAACAGAACTTCTCTCTGTTTCATTAGTTGCTTACATTGCAAAACTTATATCTGGGAACAACAGTCTTTGTCCGTGAGGCAATTCAAAGTAATGTGCACATTTGGTCCAACTCTGGCCCTGATTATGAAGGCGTACAAAATGATGTCTGTCTGTGGGTGGCCATAACTAAGGCCGTGGGAGTTTTCTTCCTGACGCGTTGCACAGTGGGGCTCTCCAGGTAGAGCTGTTTCTAGAGAGTCATATTCTGTGCTCCATCCAGCTCACTGCTACTGAAGAGCTGCAGGGTTTGACGAGCCTTTGATACTAATTTGCACCTATCCGCAATTACTGCTGCTCTGAGACTCCTCTAAGCGCAAAGAGGGTCTGAGCTAAAGTTATGCAAATGATGTGCCAAGTTGAAGATCATGCACTTATAAAACAAGGATCAGGCCTTTCTGAGCAGGAGATAGACTGATATCTGGCCACCACGAACTCCCTAAAATAAAAGATGGCATTCTGGGGAGCTTTGTACTGCATGGATTCATATTCTTCTGAGCATATTGTGAGAATTAGAATTATTATTTCAGGTGTGTTGTTACAGGTTTGGGAAGCCTTTGATTTCAAAGACTTTTAAACTTTCAAACATGAATTCACTACTTTTGCTACTTATATTTTATCTATCTATCTATATCTATCTATCTGTGTGGTTTGTATTATGTGTATGTTGTACTGTGCGGTACATGTACCTGGGTGTGTGGGTGTGGGTGTGTATGCCCATGCACATGTATGTGGAGAACAGAGGGAGTGTCTTTCTCTTTCACTCTCTGTCTTAATGCCTTGAAGTGAAAGCTTGCCCCCTCCCCCCTTTATTGGGCGGCTTGGCTAGATGGCCAGTAAGATCTCAGATTTGACTGTTTCCACCCCACAATGAGGTACATACATTACAAGTTTGGTGAAATTGGTTGGTCCGTGAGCCTTCCGAAACTCCCTTCTTCCTTTGGCCTCCCAATAGAGGCAAGCACAACCATGCCCAACATTCTATGTAGATGCCAGCGTTTCAAACTCAAGTCCTCATGCTTGGCATGCTAAGTGCTATTACCTACTGACCCATCTCCCAAACCCCTTATCTCTTATTTTTATTTTATATAACCTACTGAGTCCAATTAATGTTGCCCATATTTGCAGGGACTTAGGGCCATTCACTGGAGGATGGGCACCCTTCCATGGGCCACACTGCTGTAGAAAACTGACTCTCTCCAGGGGCTGGAGAGATAGCTCAGTGGTTAAGAGCACTGAGTGCTCTTGCAGAGGAGCCAGGTTTGAGTCCCAGCACCCACTCGGCAGTTAAGAACTGTCTTAGGCCAGGCATGGTGGCACACACCTTTAATCCCAGCACTTGGGAAGCAGAGGCAGGCAGATCTCTGTGGGTTCAAGGCCAGCCCGGTCTACATAGCAAGCTCCAGGCCAGCTGGGACTAAAGGGAGAACCTGTCTCAAAAAAAANGGCTTTCCATCTCTCAGCAACCAAGAACAGTTCCTTGATCAGGGCTGATACGCTCTTGAGTACAATAGTGGCAAGACTAATATGGGAGTAACCATCAGCTTTCTAACTGGAGTTATTTTTAATGAGGTCTTTTAATCAAATAACGAAAACCTAACACTACAAAGAAAGTCAAAGTAGAGACCCCTGTATGTTTGGAGACGCCTGGCTACAGAGTGACTTGGGGAATCAGCTGATGCTGCCCTCAGTGTGACGTCGCCGTAACCTCTTTCTCTGCATGTTCCTTTTGACTTAAGAAAGTGGCATTTCTCATTCAGCATCACACTTCTCTCTCCTCCCTTGAAGGGATTTTGTTGCAGCCACAACAATGAAAGAATGTTGACACAGGATGAAGACGAGGCAGGAGGGCAAATGGGGGATGCCCAACACCTTTCTAACCAGACAGCGGTCTCGCTCACTGGTACTTGCTGTCACACCTCTTGGCCTTTTCTAACTCTTACTTCCTTAAATGATATTCCTCAACTTGTACTTCCTTGGGACCATGTTTGTTGTTGTTGTTGTTGTTTTACCATTTTACATTGCAAGCCTAATATCTGTAGAAAATTTTATTTCACAGCTTCAGAAAGCAACAGGAGGAGTTAAAATTCTATTTACATGTGTCACCTTATGCAGGATACACATGTTAACATTTCTAGCTATGTAATATGAAGTTGGGGACACTAAAGTCCAGAAATAGTATGTGAAATCACACAGAGAGTATATATATTTATATATTATACATAATATATTAATATATATTATTATATATTAACAATTATTAATTACACATTAATTATATAATTAAATATAATTATATATTAATAATTAATTATATATTAATATATTATATATATTATATATATTTACATACACACAGAGTATATACATATAAATATACTCATATATATATATATATATATATTTATATATATATACTCTGTGTGTGTGTGTATGTAAAATCACAAATCCATTTTGCCCCTTCTTTAGACTGCAAACATTTGCCCTGCTGAAAACCACATTTCCAGTGTTTATAGATAGGTCAATTACTACCCAATGCAGCTGCTGATGGTCCTAGCCACAGGCTAATCATTGCTGATAATTGAAGTCATCACTAAAAATCTCCAATAGAATTTAGAAGTGCTGCAGTTCAGATAATGTTTGCTGAATGGCTGGTTTCCCCTATGTGTTAAGTGCAGTGTGGGGCATCTAGCTCTCCACGCAACACTAGACAGCAAAATTCTGTGGGGTGGGGGGGAAATGCCTGCATTAGGATCAGAGTTCATGTCTGTGAACTTCAGGTTTTCCTAAGCAAGACCTGTCCAAACCCTTTGACATGCTAAATAGAGACTTTTGTTGACTGTACATCTCCATGCATAGTGGGATTTTATTTCATATATGCAATAAACATGCATAGTCACTTAAATTATTATTTTATCAGACATGGTGGAGCATCCCTTTAATATTAGTACTTGGGAGGCAGAGGCAGGAGGATCTCTTTGAGTTCCAGGCCTGCCTGGTCCACATGGCCAGTTCCATGCCAGCTGGACCCTTCCTCAATTATTATCCTGTTATTATCCATTGTTCATGATGTATCTGTGGGTGGGCTCATGTGTCACAGTAGACATGTGGAGGTCAGAGGACAACTGTGTGGAGTTGCTTTTCACTTTCCATCTTCACATGGCCCTGGGATTAAACTCAGGTCATCAGGCTTGCACAAAATTTACTTTTACCCTGTGAGCCATCTCGCTGACTTCTTCCTGAAACACACACACACACACACACACACACGCACACACACACACACGCACACATGCACACACGCACACACACACACACACATGCACACACGCACACACACACAGCAGTAACTGCAGGACAGAAAGAAAAATTAAAAACTCAAATTTTCAATTTTATTTTTACTTTTGTGCATGAGTGTTTTGCCGGCATGTATGTAAGCACACCACCTGCAATGCCCACAGAGGCCAGAAGAGGGCATCTGTTTCCCTGGAACTGGTCGTTACCCACCACCACGTTGAGTGCCCTTAACCACTGAGCAATCTCTCCACTCCATCAAATAAAAGTTTAATTGGTAAAGTGGATCACTTTGGAGATAACAGTTTCATATTTCTTCTTACAGACCAGCCAGTTTCAGAAGTGACATTTATGTTTGTTTACTACTGCTCTGATAATATTCCTGACATAAACCTCATAAAAAGGAAGAGGGAGGTTTCTTCACCTCAGTCTCAGAAGTTTCATTCAATCAGAGAAGGTCACTTCACAACAACCAGAGATGAAAGAGGAGAGAGAGAGAGAGAGAGAGAGAGAGAGAGAGAGAGAGAGAGAGAGAACATGATACCAAGTTTTCTCCTTCCCCCTTTTAATCTATCCAGGTCTCAAGTCTATCAAATGGTTTCATCCATTCAGGGTAAGCCTCTCCCCTTAGTTAATCCCCTCTACAGCAACTCTAAGCTATACACTAGGAGTGAGCTTTGCAGCTCACCTGGGAAGTTGTTTACTCACATGGACAATCAAGTTGAGCCTTTACAACATGGAAGCCAGGGCTTCAGATGAGGGTTTGTGTGGACAGTGACATAGTCAGTGGGAATCTCCACCTGCCCCCTTGAGTTGCTCTGATGAGCACCTCGGTCACTCTGGGGAAACCCTCCCTGTACATTTGACACAGCCTGTTCCTTACCATGTCCACAGTGATCTGGATCTGGGTCTAGGTAACCTAGGCTCAGAGAAAACAAGTATGGCTGTCTACATCATTTGCAAGAAGAAATGGACATTGGTGCCTGATACAAGCCTCTCGCTGCTTAAACAATCCACAGGGGCCATGCCAGGTGGTTTGATGGGAGGAACGATGATATCCTAGTGATGCATAGAGTACCTTCTCCCATTTTTGTGACTTGCTGACTGTCTTTGGCCTTTCCCTGTGTAAACCTGAGCATGTGGGGCCTGGGGAATGGCTGCCCGGGGGTGGAGAGAGGATGGACACTGACCCCATGTCATCCCAGACGATAGAAGTTCCCAGCATGTCCAGACTGTTTACACCCATGATCCTACAGAGGCCCCTCAGTCAGGGAGGGGCAGGTTGCACCCCAAGATTACCCGTAACAACTGAGGGGTATGTCAAGATGTCTGCTCTACTAAGTTGTTCCAAACAAGGCTAAATGAATATGCCAGCTTTTCACCTAAATTGAGTGAAGAATTAAAAGAACAATTTTATGGAAAAGTTACTACATCCCAGGTACCTCTTACACATCAGTTTATTGCAATCTTTGTGCAGTCCTTGGGCCCAGCCAGATTATTCCTGCTTTATAAAGGAAAGAAACAGAAGCTTGGACACCTCCCATCCCTCCCCCTCCCTGCGGCCTCCCACTAACACCGCTGGTACCAGGAGAAGCCTCTTCATCATCATCAGTAGGTCCAAGTTACTGAGCTCCAAGTCTAGCAGATGTTCACCGCTGTCCTGCCTCTGCTCAGTGTGCCTGGGTCTTCTAGCTAACATGGAGCAAAAGAGCTCTTAAAGTTCAAAGGTCAGATTTTCAGTCTCTCTCTTCGATGAATTCACAAATTGCATTCATAAAGTTATGGGATACATGCCCCTAGGATGAATGTTCATCAGGGGAATGTTTGTCAAGGGGAAGGGACCCACTTTTCAGATCCCTCAGAATTAAATGTCAAAACTGAACTTTCAACTTTAGTCTGGTCTTTCTCTGGTGACACAGCACCCAGCCAAGCTCCTTCACTGCTTCACCAACCCAAAGCCACACACGGGTCACCACAGCCCAGGTGGGAAAGGCAAATTACTTTTGCCACAATGTGAGTACTGAGAGCCCGGCTCAGTAATTTTGAAGATGGAGAGACCTGTCCTGATAACACAGTCCCTGTCCACATCCCTTAGAGACACTTTGTCCTGCACATATTCTGGCTACCTGGGCCATCGCCCTGTTCCCACGTGGCACTTTCGATCCCACCCACTAGTGACTACTATTCACTCTGTCTTGGTTAGGTTACAGGCAAGGGTCACCACTCGGCCACTTACTTGCACCAGGCAGGGAGTGTGCAGTTCTCTTCATCTGTCGTCTGCTTCCCCACATGAGAATTTTATAAACAACCCCTGTGACCTGTTCATTCTTATCGGCAGTGGTTCCCTCTCCAGGATCCCTCCCGGTTTCAGGAGGACCAGGGCCCTTCTGTTCCCTTCTCTTCCTAGGCTTAGGGAGAGAGAGAGAGAGAGAGAGAGAGAGAGAGAGAGAGAGAGAGAGAGAAGATTTAACTCCTCAGTTTATCGAAATCCCTAACGTTCCCCTATGCTCATGAAAACTGTAGAGCAGGCCTCCACGCCGCTTTCTCTTCCTCCATCCAACTTGTCCTCTAACCCTTACATATTCAGAGTCATCACAAAGGTGATTTTCAGTTTTGCTTCCAACTGATCAGTCATTTGTATCCTGGCTTGGGTAGAGGTTAGGGCCACCTCCAACTCTTGTTCTCTACTCTGTCCTCAGGTGAGTGGTCCCTGCTGACCCACTGCCCATCTTCAGGCTGGTTTCCCTTCAGCATCCAGTGCTCCATCCTCTCTGTTCCCCACAAACCATCCTCCCTTCAGCATCCAGTGCTCTGTCCTCTCTGCTCCCCACACACCATCCTCCCATCAGCATCCAGTGCTCCATCCTCTCTGCTCCCCACACACCATCCTCCCTTCAGCATCCAGTGCTCCATCCTCTCTGCTCCCCACACACCATCCTCCCTTCAGCATCCAGTGCTCCATCCTCTCTGCTCCCCACACACCATCCTCCCTTCAGCATCCAGTGCTCCATCCTCTCTGCTCCCCACACACCATCCTCCCTTCAGCATCCAGTGCTCCATCCTCTCTGCTCCCCACACACCATCCTCCCTTCAGCATCCAGTGCTCCATCCTCTCTGCTCCCCACACACCATCCTCCCTTCAGCATCCAGTGCTCCATCCTCTCTGCTCCCCACACACCATCCTCCCTTCAGCATCCAGTGCTCCATCCTCTCTGCTCCCCACACACCATCCTCCCTTCAGCATCCAGTGCTCCATCCTCTCTGCTCCCCACACACCATCCTCCCTTCAGCATCCAGTGCTCCATCCTCTCTGCTCCCCACACACCGTCCTCCCTTCAGCATCCAGTGCTCCATCCTCTCTGCTCCCCACACACCGTCCTCCCTTCAGCATCCAGTGCTCCATCCTCTCTGCTCCCCACACACCGTCCTCCCTTCAGCATCCAGTGCTCCATCCTCTCTGCTCCCCACACACCGTCCTCCCTTCAGCATCCAGTGCTCCATCCTCTCTGCTCCCCACACACCATCCTCCCTTCAGCATCCAGTGCTCCATCCTCTCTGCTCCCCACACACCATCCTCCCTTCAGCATCCAGTGCTCCATCCTCTCTGCTCCCCACACACCATCCTCCCTTCAGCATCCAGTGCTCCATCCTCTCTGCTCCCCACACACCATCCTCCCTTCAGCATCCAGTGCTCCATCCTCTCTGCTCCCCACACACCATCCTCCCTTCAGCATCCAGTGCTCCATCCTCTCTGCTCCCCACACACCATCCTCCCTTCAGCATCCAGTGCTCCATCCTCTCTGCTCCCCACACACCATCCTCCCTTCAGCATCCAGTGCTCCATCCTCTCTGCTCCCCACACACCATCCTCCCTTCAGCATCCAGTGCTCCATCCTCTCTGCTCCCCACACACCATCCTCCCTTCAGCATCCAGTGCTCCATCCTCTCTGCTCCCCACACACCGTCCTCCCTTCAGCATCCAGTGCTCCGTCCTCTCTGCTCCCCACACACCGTCCTCCCTTCAGCATCCAGTGCTCCATCCTCTCTGCTCTCCACACACCATCCTCCCTTCAGCATCCTGTGCTCCTTCTCTCTGCTATCCACACATCATCCTCCCTTCAGCATCCAGTGCTCCCTCTCTCTGGCTCCCTCCACACACCATCCTCCCTTCAGCATCCAGTGACCCCTCCTCTCTGCCCTTCCACACACCATCCTCCCGGGCTTTGACTGTTCCTGTCCTGCTGCTATCCAAGTTCCTTTTCTTTTCACTCTTGACATATTCCTTCTCCCCGTTCCCTCGCTGTGCCTCAAAACACACACACACACACACACACACACACACACACACACACACACACACACCATCCTCATTACTCATTTCTCCAGTTAAGCCCAAGGCTGCAAGGACAAATGAAAGATAGCAAGATGCTGGAGTCAGGCAAAATCTACTATTCTACTATCACAGCTCTGCCCAGAGGAAGAACAACATCTGCTCCAATTACTTTCCTTATTCATAAGCCAGGAGCAGCATTACTAACACTCTGCAAAGGCAGCTGGGATGTAGCTCACTGTTAGAGCCCTTGCCTAGTATGCATGAGGCCCTTTTCTTGAAACCTGGGGACAAAGCTGAGACCCTAAACATCTCAATGTTTCAAAACCCCAAACACTTGCTAGGCATGGTGGTGTAAACCTTTAATGTCTGCATTCAGGATGCAAAGGTCTTGAACTCACAGAGTCTACATAGTGACTTCCCATCTATCCCAGACTATATAGTGAGACCTCTCTCAAAAAGAACAAAAAGTGGTGGGGCTGGAGAAATAGCTCAGTGATTAAGAGCACTAGTTGCTCTTGGGGAGGATCTGGGTTTGGTTCCCAGCACCCACATGGCAGCTAACAACTCCAGGAGATCTGGAACTCCACTACTGACCTCTGTGGGCATTGCAGGACACAGGTGCAGTTAGATCATTCAGACAAAACACTCATACTTAAAATAAAAACACAAGCACTTGGGAGGCAGAGGCAGGCGGATCTTTGTGAGTTCAAGGCCAGCCTGGTCTTCAGAGTGAATTCCAGGACAG
Organism: Rhizomys pruinosus; assembly: GCA_009823505.1. Lineage (NCBI taxonomy): Eukaryota > Metazoa > Chordata > Mammalia > Rodentia > Spalacidae > Rhizomys > Rhizomys pruinosus. The sequence continues at coordinate 1,287,472 of VZQC01008534.1, read as the reverse complement.
CTGGGGCTACAGGGAGACCCTGTCTTAAAAAGACTAAAATGAAAACACAAGAGAACAAAACAGAAAGAAAGAGAAAGCAATAAACCCTCCAGCACTTCCTGTATGTTCATGGAAATAAAGCAAAATGTCCTATATCGAACAGAGTAAGAGCCCCGCCCCTTCTCTTCACTCTATCCGACTTGCTGCAGCCTTTAATACTTACATTTTCAGACTCATCACAAGGGCGATTTTCCATTTTCTTCCACGTGATCACAGACTGACTTCTGCTTTCCTCCCTTGGCATCCAGCTGACCTTTGTTTTTCATCGCTCCCACCTCTGATCCCTTCTCTGCCATGCTTCGTAGACAATTATCCATTTTCCTGCATTCCCATTGTGTTTCTTGCTTCTAATCTATCATTCCGTTCCTTTGGGTCACCATGAGTCTCAACACACTACCTATCCACTGGCCTCAGCTCCTTAGACCCTCACAACCACAGCCCCTCCTGGCACACACTGCTAGCCAGTCTAAACCAGCCTCACATCATTACATCTTCTATGTCCTGCTAAAGAGAAACAGACTTTGTTCCTACTTCCTTTCTAATGCTGGGTGTTTGGAAGCTTAGGCCACCTCCTTCTTGATTTAGCAGAATACTCTTTGTTTATTCTTTGATAATTTCCTACATTAATAGAATGCATTTCAATCATATTCACCTCTTTCCCTGTCCCAGATCTGGATCCACTCCCTCTGTCTCCTTCCAAATTTCATTTCTTCTTCTTTTTTTTTTTTATCTTGTTTTGATTTGTTTCTATCATCCACAGAGTCTAATTTGTGCTGCCCATATATCCATGGGTGGGGTCAATCTGTTAGGGATCTCACACCCAAAGAAGATGAATTGTCCCTCGCCTAGCAGCCATCAGCTGACAATGGCTCTTCAGCTGGGTGGGGATTTATATTGCCTTGCTCCATCCAGGTTCAAGTGTTGATTGGCTTCATCTTATGCAGGTCTTGTGCAGGCCACCACAGCTTCTGTGAGTTCATGAATGTAATGGTTCTGTCATGACAAGAACAGTCTGTTTCAGCGAGTCTTATATTAGATAGATGTCCCATTTATGCTTAAGCACCCTATACTTATTCTTTGTACTTTGACCAGTTGTGAGTCTCTGTCCTTTTTTTTTTTTTTTTTTTTTTTTTTTGAGACAGGGTCTCCCTTAGTCTCAGCTGGCCTGGAACTTGCTTTGTAGACCAGGCTAGCCTTGAACTCAGAGAGATATGCCTGCCTCTGCCTCCCAAGTGCTAGGATTAAAGGCATGCACCACCACACCCAACTGTGAGTCTCTGTCTTAATCCCTGTCCACTGCACAAGACACTTCTCTAATGAAGACTGAGAGGTGCATTACTCTGTGTAGTAGAGAGGCATGCATTTAGAAAGTTGTTTGAGACTAGGTCTATTTAGTTCATTTCTAGGGTCTATGAGCTTCCCAGGCACAAGTTCTTAGCTGATTCACAGTACCAGCCACAAGTTCCTTTCTGTAAAATGGGCTTAAATCCAAATTTTCGAAGTTGTTGGTTACTCCTGTAACATTCATACCACTATTGCAACTCACAAGCATACCCTGCTAGACTGGTTGTCCTTATAGCACACAGATTTCACAGCTGGAGAAGACCTGGCCGGTAGGCCTTAGGTCAGTACCAGCTTGATTTCTCCAAGTGCTGTGACCAAAGTATGTGAGTATGTGGTATCTTCAGAAATAGGGTCTTCCCATGAAGTTCTGTTAGGTAGGCAAGGGTGATGGCATCAGCCTGAATTACTTGGGGGTGTTTGAGATACCACCCCCCTGATTAGCAATGCCAAAGGAGGTATCCCACACCTGACACCAGAGTTTTTATTTGACAGCCCATGGCTTCTTAGAGGAGCATCATCCCAGGGTAGGACAGACTAAGAAAGATAAACACTGCGTGTTCTGTGTCTCATAGGCAGATCCTAGCATCATGGGCACCCACAATTTTACAAAGTTCCATATGTATGAGTTTAAGTGGAGCTACAATTTCCTTCTTACATGAACAAATTGCCTACTCTTCATGTAATTTCTAAAAATACTTTTCTCCACTTTAGAAGCTGGTAAACAGAGTTTCGGGAATTCCCTCTGCGTAACAGCAAAGCAAGGCCTTCATCTGTCCGTGAACAAACCATGCTTGTCCTAGCCACCAGGTCTTCCTACTCCCATCCCTCTGCTCCTTCCCAGACAGCCTGCTGCCTCGTTCCCTGCCCCCTCCCAATCTGACCCGAGCTGGCTCCTCATTTCTCTTCACACACCCTGCAGAAAGCATCTCCTCACTCTCTGGGTGTGACTTCTGCTCTCACCCTCCCTTCAATTCCATTTCCTCTGTCTCCTGTGGTCCTAGCAAATTTCTTCCCCTGGGCCTTTTCCCTTGCCGTCTCCTTTCCATCTCCTCACCTCGCTCCCCTTGCCTGGCCAGCCTCCCTTCTTCATTGAGACATCAGCTCAATGTCACATTTCCACACATGTTCTTCCCCAGAGATCTTTCTAAAGCAGTTTTGCTCCTGGACTGTATTTAGCAAACAGCATTTTTCTTTGTAATGCTTGCCACTAAAATGGTTTTGTCCTGGTTTTTGAACTTGTGTATATAAACATGTCCTCTGTATTACATTTACTGCTATGACCAGTACCTGAAACGGGCATGTCACAGGAGGAAAGACTTCTAGAGACTTGCTTTGATGCCTGTGGCAAGGAGGAGACAAGATGGCAGAGGTAGAGGGAGCTGCATACCCCACAGTACTCAGAGGTAGAGTGTGCTGCACAGCTCTAGTGTCAACCTGACACACCTAGATTGAGACAGCCTCAATTGGGAAATTTCCTCCATTGGACTGGCTTGTGGCCAAGTCTGAGAGGGTATTTTCTTGATTGTTGAGCAATGTGGGAGGGTCCAGCCCAATGTGGGCAGGGCCACCCCTGGGCAGGTTGTTCTGTATTGTATAAGAAAGCAGGCTGAGCATGGACCAGGGTAGCAAGCCAGTAAGCAGCATTCCTCCATGGCCTGTGCTTCAGCTCCTGCCTCCAGGCTCCTGCCCTGAGTTCCTACCTTGGGTTCCCTCAGTGATGAACTGTGACCCAGAAGATGTAAGATGGATAAACCCTTGGGCTGGAGAGATGGCCTAGTGGTTAAGAGCACCGACGCTCTTGCAGAGGACCTGGGTTCGATCCCCAGCACCCACATGGCAGCTGAGAACCGTCTGTGACTCCAATTCCAGGAGAACTCCAGTTCCAGGGAAATCCGAGACCCTCTTCTGACTTCTGAGGCATTGCACAACATGGGTGCACAGACCTATATGCAGACAGTACATTCATACACATAAAATAAATAAATAATTAATTAATTAATTAAAAAAAAAAGATGGATAAACCCTTTCCTCCCCAAGTTGGTATTGGTCGGAGTGGTTTTTTTTTTTTTTTTTCACAGTTTGAAAGCAAGCTAGAACATAGAGCATAGGACAGAAAGGGCTTGAGGAAAAAAACACACCCTTCAAAGGCCCCACCCAGTAGCCCACATTCTCCACCTAAGCCCGTCTGGTAGCTTTGGGCTCCTTTCAATGATATCATCAGAGAGTTTATCCGGTGATTATATCAAAGACCCTGTAACGCATAGCTCAGTCACCTCTCAAGAGCAACTAAGCCATGAACACCATCATATGCAAACCTCATCTCCCCGCTTCTACAACTTCTGTGAATACAGGGACCCTCTCTGCCCTACTCCCTGCAGGCCATGAGCACACACTTAGTATGTTACAAGCACTCCATGAAGGCTTGTAACGGAATGAGTCAATAAAATTCTGTAGCTTATGGCCTGTTGTGCTAGTTTCTGGATCACTAAGTATTCTAAAAGGAACCATAGCAGAACAAACATTAGTCCTCTTAAGAGACTCTGCATGGGGGCTGGAGAGATGATGGCTCAGTGTTTAAGAGCACTGGCTGCTCTTGAAGAAGACCTAGGTTCAGTTCCCAGCACCTACATGGAAGCTAACAACCATCTGTAACTGCAGTTCCAGGGGTTCAATGCCCTCTTCTGGCCTCTGTGGGTTTTCCACATGAATGATGCACCTACATACATGCAGACAGAAGTCATACATGTAAAATAAATATATGTATATATATGAATAAATGGACAAATAATTTAAAAATCAGACTCTGCAGAGGTTCACATGTTACCCCATGTGGGTTGTCTGATCCCTTCTTCCAAAGTGACTTCTTTTTGCTGGCATGACTCAGGGTCCTCATCTTGGCTGAACTGTTCTGCCAGCAATGGAACTGACTGGCAGTAGGGCTATGACTAGTGTAGAAATTCCTTTCGGTGCCTTGCTTCTCCAGTACACATCACCCCGTTGGCTCTTGCAGAATGGATGGTCTGAACGCACATAAGCAGATGTCTGGCTCTGTGTCTCAGTGAGTCCTTCTTTAATGAAGCAGATTGCCTGATGAAGTTGGAGACTTCGCTTCTGGGCACAGTACCGAGGACTCGGTCTTTAGCACTGAATGGAATCAACCTGGGTGCCCAGTGCCCCTGCACTGAATCTTGCAAACGTTAAAATGTTAAGATGTTAAAATGCATTTTAAATATTTTTCCAATTTGTTTATTTTTATTTTACATGTATGAGTATATTACCTGCATGTATGTAAGGGCACCTGTGTCCTAAATTGCTTGCAGAGATCAGAAGAAGGTGTTGGATCCCCTAGAACTTGAGTTACGGATGGTTATTAGGGTAATTAGCTGCCATGTGGGTGCTGGGAATCGAACCTGGATCCTCTCAGACAGTGGCCAGTGCTCTTAACCACTGATCCATCTTTCTAGCTCTCAAACACTCTAATTTTTTTAAGTTTTTATTTTGTTTGTTATTATTATGTGCATGGTGAAGTGCATTTTCAGTTATTTCTGAATCTAGGCTGCTCCTCACTCTGTTCCCAAGTTGGAGCTGCAGCTGGAGGCTTCCATATGTGAGTCTGAGTGTATCTGCAAACTATGCCCATCCTGTCTGAGTATATCTGCAAATCAAGCCCATTCCTGTCTTGAGGTAGGTGTCAGAGTGACAGACCAGCTAGTCACAAGCTGGAAAGAAAAATGGGCACTGAATCCAGATAGTTCTTCAATTTATTACTGTTATCTTGGCTTATTTGTTTGGTTCAGTTTTAGTTTGGTCTGGTCTTCCTGTAGTCCCAGCTGGCCTGGGACTCTCTATATAGACCAGTCCAGACAGGCTTCAGTCTCTGTCTATTTCTGCCCCTGGAGTCCTGCGATTAAAGGATGTAACACCATACCCAGGCTGGCTTCGGGCAGTGCTTTAAGGAGAACTTCCCTTCTTTTTGCTCTGGGATGTCACTGTTCCACAAAACCCAAGTCTATAGGGTTGAAGTTGGAGGCAAGGATCCAGGGTGACCTCCAGGGCAGAAGGGTCTGGGGTCTGGATCGGGAATGGATCCAGAGCCACCCTCTGCTGAGCCACTTGCTCATCCTTTCCAGGTTGCTGCTTCTTTGTATTCCTTCTGAATTCCTGACAGGGGTGATTTCTTGGATTCTTTCCTTCTAGGAAGAAGATATGTGTTTGACTTCTGTAAAGAAATCTCCAAAGGACTGAAAACCAAGCCCATCTGATACCCCCCAGGTATCAGAAGCTTGTGCCCAGTGAGGTCAGCCTTATCCTTCAGGTTGGCAGAAGGGAAATCGGAGTCTGGAAGAGAGCTGTCTCCCCAATCCAGGAAGGCATCATATCTCTGTTTTGTGGAGCTTAGGTTGAAAGATATGTATAAGCAATTAAATAGCACTTATCACTTTGTAGCCACAGCAGTTAAAATAAATACTTGTTATGGGGCTGGGAAAATGAGAAGATCCATTAGTGCCTGAATAAATGGATAAACAGGTTGATAAATCTCGGCGAATATGCATATTACTTACTGGCTTTGCACTCAGATGAGATCAGATGTTTGGGCTTGTGAAGATCAGTAATGGCTAAGTTTATAAGAAAGTTATTTATATTATTTTCCTTTCTGTCTGTAGGTTTTAGATTTCAACAGAATTTTCTTTGATTTGTAATTCTTGTGTTGCAAAAACTAGACTACCTTTGTTTTTTAAGGTAAATACTTTTAGCTTTTCAAAGTCATAGTAGGGTATCTGTGGAAAGAAGCTTTGGGGTAGTTTATAACTTTATGGTGTAGGCTGTGTTAAAATTAAAATTAAAAATCAAAAAAGTAAAATCATGATTGGTTTTAACTTTCAGGTCAGATTGCCTGGGCTGGAAAGTCCTACTGCCTTCATGGCTATGTGACTTTGGGGTAATTATTTATTCTTTGGGACCTTTTGTTTCCTTGTTAGCAAGAAGAGAAAACAAGAACTACCTCAGATTTAATGGAGATCAAAAGAGATAACTCATGCAAACACTCTGTGCAGTATTGGAAGATACAGAGGGATCAACCAGTGTTACCTGCCCACATTTTTACAGTGACTAAGGCACATGAATTCAGTAAATATGATTAGGGTTCACAAATTCATTAAATAGGTAAATCTGAATTGTATTCCTATTTATTTAATAATTCACGTATTTGTGGTTAAAATGACCAGCTTAGGTAACATAATAAGATCTCAGCTCAAAACAAAACAAAAGCAAAAAAAAACCCCAAAACAATACAAAACCCAAAGCCGCAATCCATGATGGTGGCTCAGACCATTGCCTTTGATTCCTAACCACTCATCCAAATCCACACCATCCTGGGAGAATGATGTGATTAATTTTAAAGAAAGATAATAGGAGAAGAAAGTCACACAGAACAAGAGATTTTTGGCCAGCAGAACTCTGAATGTAAGAACGGAAAGTCAGAGAAGTAACAAAACAGTAGGGTTGCATCCTTTCATGCGTGTGTGTTTATTAGAAATACCTCAAGATGTCCAGTCCAAAACACAAAAATAAATGAAAAGTAAGAAACGAGAGGAAAAGTTGGGCTGGCGCGATGGCTCAGTGGTTAAGAACACTGGCTGCTCCTGCAGAGGACCTAGGTCTGATACATAGCACTCACATGGAAGCTAACCATTGCTCTTAATTCTGTGTAACTCCAGCTCAGGCATTTCATGACATGGCTGCACCCACTCGTGCAGCCAATACACTCATACGCATAAAATAAAATTTTAAATCTATTTAAAGTGACATTTCAGTTAGGTGTGGTATATAAGGATTATAGGTATAAGTCTATATGTAATCCTAGCACTTGAAAATAGAGGCAGGAGGGTTGCCGCGAATTCAAACCACCCCTGGTGACACAGGAGACCCCATCTAAAAAAATGAATAAGCATAGATAAATAAAAAAAGGTCTTCTCTCTTGCTTTTTTCCTAATTTTATTTTTTCTTTTGTTTTTGTGTTTTGGATTGGATACCTTGGGAAATTTCTAATAAACACACATGCATGAACATCATCACACGATTGTCAAGTCCCCTTATGGCCAGATTGATGAAGGCACCTGCACAGCTTTCCTGCAAAGATAGAAACGCTGTGAACCCCAATACAGCAAACAATAAGCTGGCCCGGTGAATAGACCTACAGAAAAGCTGTGAAGTTTTTTGAACAATGGGAAAACAACTTGACACAAACTGGCATCATCTGGAAAGAAGGAACCTCAGCTGAGGGCCTGGACTATGGGCAAGTTTATGCTGCATTGCCTTGATCGCTAATTGGTGGAGGAAGAATGACTCAGCCCATTGTGAGTGCGCCATCTCCGGGCAGGTAGGTGTAAGACAGCTGTGCAAGCCAGGGGAAGCAAGCCAGTAAGAAGCATTCTTCTGATTGACAGGCATAGGAACTGTGAAAGGATATTTCTCTATCTAGAGCTAAATTCAATAGTAAAGTGTTTATAAGTTGTGTAATTAAGCAAAATATATCACTACAGGAAAGCTCTGACATCAGCAATGAATTATTCTGCCTAGGAGATGTTGGCTAGGGGATTCAAACCCGTCCCCCCAAATTATAAAGGCCTTTTGCCTATAAGTGGGATATATGCAAGGAGAAAGGCAGTAAGTCCCTGTTGTCGAAGACCTGGTGTTAGCATGAAAAATGTTATGAGACGTCACTTGCTAGCGTACAACTGGCCTCTGAAATGCTAGAGAGTGTTACCAAAGGCCACTACAGCAATACAGCAAAATATTGGTCTCCCTGAGACAAACAAGACTCCTCCGAAAATATCAGCTACACCTCAACAGCGTGGAGATACTGTGCAACAGTGGCAGCCAAGTGTCTCTATTATATCCCAAAACTATTTGGCTATTAGCTCTCCCCTTGGAGGAATAACTCACAGCGGATGCCACAAGCTTATGTCCTCTAGTGGTTAGGCGATGTTATAAGCCACAATAAGAACTTGTCACCCTTTATAGAGAAACCACAGTTTGCGGATTAGCATACCATCCAAGCATCTGTGTCTATGCTCACAGCTTAGCTTGACACAATAAGTGGTACTGCTTAAATGCCTGTACATTCAATAGCTTGAGCTTTGTTAGTATGACTGAAAAGGGTGTCACTGGGAAAGCTGTCAATCCATGAAGGGAAACAAACTGAACAGACTGGAGTCCAAAATGACAACTCCAAAGAAATTAGACTGTTTTATCCTCACCCACTTGTGCCCCTTTCCCAAAGCCCAGGGAACAAACTGCGGAAGAGGAGGCGTGGTAGATTGTAAGGGCTGTGGAGAGATAGGGGTGAATCATGAGACTACAGGAATATGTCTGGACACCTGATTGATTAACATGCCTGTGCATACAAGCTTCTCCAACTGGACTATGGGAACCTTGGGTTGTTCAAAATTTGGACATAGATACTTGCAAAATGCACCAATTACTTAATTGTATGACATACTGAGTAATATCAATGTTATCTGCAAACAACTGTGTCATTGCATTGTAGAATCCCTTAAAAATAATAAAAAAAAGAAGCATTCTTCCACAGCCTCTGCTTAAGTTCCTGTCTCTAGGTTCCTGCTTTGTGTTCCCGCCCTAACTTCTCTTGATGATAGACTGTGGACCATAAGATAAAAGAAACTCTTTCCTCCCTGAGTTGGTTTTGGTCAGTGTTTTATCCCAGTGACAGAAAGCAAACTTGAAGTTGTTAAGGCTTTGACTCAAGAACAGGGTGTTGCAGTTTGCATCTGAATACTTTAGAGGGAAGAGCCTCATGGGAGGAACTTCGGCTATTAAAGCCTTGAAGGAGAAGCTGGCACTCTTCTTCTGGCACTCTTCTTGTCTTTCTCATCGCTTCCTGATTACCAGGAGAGGATCAGCTTCTCCACCCACTGCTTCCTGCCAGAATGCACTGTGCCGTCCAGGCTCAGACCAAAAACATCAAAGCAGCTATAGATGGACACCTCCGAAACCACGAGCCAAAATGAAACTTTCTTCTTTATAAGTTGATTGTCTGGGGGTGTGTCACAGAGAGAGCTATCAGAGGGGATCTGACTGAAGCAGAGAGAGGGAAGTGAAGCCTGGGGTGATGATCAGGAGAGGCTGGAGGATATGAGTGGACCAAGCCCAGAGGACACAGGAGGTGACTGAAGATGGAAGCCATTACCGCACCAAGACAATTATCTCCAAGCAAATGAGGCCTAATGAAATACCTGCAGTGTCGACCTGTACTCATGGGAGATTTATGCAGCAGTATGTGGCTTCCTGGGAATGCATTACTACATGACAACCAATGAAAATGAGTCTGGGTGCAGAGTGGGGTAAAGTGATTGCCTATCAAGAGCAACAGCCTGAATATAATCCTCTACACCCCTAAACACACAAAGGAACAAAAAAAAAAGGAGCCAGAATGACTTTCAGGAAGATGTGTGGAAAAGTCTGTATTAGCAACACAGTCTAGTCACAGTATGGTCCTTCTGTGGGGGGTTCTTTTACATGAACATTCAATACCTGACTAGCCAGAATAACAGATGTTTGGGGCACACGAGTGAAACATTTCTAAGCTTGTGTGTCATGAATAAGGGCTATTCGACATTTAAAGTGGGTCACCCAATGGCCAATGCTGAAATGGAAACACAGAGTTTATGTCTGTGTGCACATCCTCAAAGAAAGGGTATCTCCTCAGAGCCACACCCTAGGTCGGAGAGTAACAGAAATTGCTATGTGTATTCTTAGCCCCTAGAATAATTTCACCTTTTAACACCACAGGGATACAACAAAAACAGCAATCTCCCTTCCTGTTTCAGTTTTATGGTGTCTACCAAGACACTTAATAAAGTTATGTTTGGTACATCTCCCAATAAACACATGGCTGTGCTTAAGCCAAGATTCAAGGGTATTCATAGCCAAACTAAAAGGGGGAAAGATACACACATTATCATCTGCTCTATGCCAGCCCCCTACCTTCAAATAATCAAGCAATCAAAAATAAAGGAAGGACAGTGAGCTCTCCATATTTATTTTATGCTGACTGAATATGTGTCACATGGCAGACATGTAGGGCAGGAGGATTATGTGTATCAGCTCCTGGAATTCACCACAGTCCTTCAGTGTTGTTGGAGTAATTTTCTGAAGGCCACACAACTGGGGTTTGAACCTTTGTCAAGAGTTCTGACTCTAAGGTTCTTTTTCTTTTCTGTTGCTTGTTTGCTTGTTTGTCTTTTCTTTTTTTAAAGGCTGAGTCTCCCTGTAGCCCTAGCTGGCCTGGAACTCACTATGTAGACCAATCTGGCTCCCAGGGCACAAAGATCTGCCTACCTCTGCCTCTTGAGTGCTGGGATTAAAGGCGTGCAGCACCACACCCAGCTCGCTAAGGTTCTTTTCTTTGTATTATTCAATTCATTTTCATCATTTTTATTATCTTGTCTTTGCCAGAGACATGTGGACAGAGGCAGGAGGGATCTTGGGAAGCCAAAGGCAGGGAAGGACAGCTACTAGCTGGTATGGTTTACCACAGCTTGTCAGAGTTGTAAAGACTTGGGTAGGTACCTTAGCTAGAAGCCCAGCAGGCCCACTGGTGTGTAGGTTGTGGTGGGGGGGTGGTAATACAGCCTTTTTCCAGATATCTGGGCCACAAGAGTGATAAATCTGCCTAGTGGTTACAGATCTGTAGATGACTTTTCTATGAATCCTCAAGATCTTTTCAGATGAAGTGGACTTTACCAGTTGGGATATATACTATCAGAAACATTTTAATCCTCCTGTTGAAGAACCTCAAAGCCATTCCAACAAATTAACCTGTCATTTCCCTCGAAGTTAGGCTGAATTACTTAGCAACATGGCAACAAGCCAGCATAGGCTCCCCTTAAATACAGATCAGGTTTGAACTGGCCCTGATATAGAAAATAAAAAATCTGAGCAAAGTTACTTTCCACACATCTTTATCTTACTGTGCTCAGATTTCATTTGTGAATAGTATTTTGAATGTGTGGCAAGACCCATTCAGCTGTGAAATCTCCTTCATAAAAGTTTTTCCTGCTTCAGATCAAGTCTTACATGACTTGACCCTGTAGGTCCGACATACACACACACACACACACACACACACACACACACACACACACTACACATGAGAAGACAATAACAAATTTGCTGTTACTATACCTTTTTTTGTATATACACAACCAGAAGCAGGCAAATGGATGCTGATTTCTGCTAAAGCCAAAGGGTGAACATGGAATTGAAGCCTGACCCCATTCTGAGGAATATAAGGAGTTTTAAATGACAAGGGGCGAAAGCAAGAGAACGATGAGATGCAGGGGCAGGGAGAAGCAGGGAGTGTTATCTGCCTCACCAATTAAGGGGAAATGGAAGAAGGAGGGAGAAAAATTGGGTCGCTCTGACATCTGTTATTCTAGCAATTTTGCTTTCAACATTATTCATAACTATTTTATCCCAGTACAAGATCTGGCCTCAAAGCAAAATCATAGCTATTTATGAATAAAGTACAGAAGTCAGTATATTGTAAGCAGAATAATAAAAACATGGAGATTTATGATGGGCTCCTGCAAAATGTAGACAGGACCCATGCATAAAGGATAATTCCCTTTGAGAAGAGCTTTGCGCACTGCCAAGAGCATCTCACCTTCTCTGAATGTGGAAATAGCAAATTGATCAATTCCAAAGCATTCCTTACAATTTATGGCCCCAAAGACAATGTGTGCTGTGTTTTAGGAGGGTTCCATAATGATGGTTTGTTTTTTTTTTTGGAAGACCAAAAAAAAATTAAAGAGCCAACATATTTTAAAATGCATTGTTGCTCTAGAGAAGAGCCTGGCTGGTTGCCTAGGAGAATTACAAGGTGACTGCTCCACATGGGTCATCTTTCTGCCTCAGCAGGAATTATGTGCTGTAGTTAATCTATATTAACTGCCATCTATCTTGAACCTGTCAGGATATGGTTTAGGGGCTAGGAAGAGGGAAGGGAAATTTGTCGTATCATGCTTGGGAATCTCATATTCCCTGTAAACTGCACACTCAGCAATGAAAAATGGAGAAGTCATTCAACCCAGAGTCAGAGTCTAGCTGGTAATCCAAGTTCCTTAAACATCAGAGGCAAAAGGATTACAAATTAAATCCCAGTTTGGTTAATTTAGCGAGGCACTGTCTCAAAAGAAAAGTCAAGAGAGAACTGAGGGTGGAACTCAGTGGTAGGGGTCTTACATAGAATCCACCAATCACTGGTGGTGAGGCTCAGTGGGAGACCACATATTTAGTATGCAGAAAGATCTGATTCCATGCCCAGTGCTGAAAAAAAATGTCAGGTTGACTCAGAACTATCACCTGCTCATTGTCAGAACCTCCATATTTGGTGGCCCTGCTTCAAGCTAGGTTCCATGTGCTGTGCCACGGCCCCAAACACAGAGCTCATAGATTGGTGGGAACTAAAGAAGCACATCACCTACCAGTGCAATAGAAGGAAGGTGGACCAGTTCCCGAGGACATTACAGAGTGTGGAGACTCTGAGATTAGAATTGTGCTCTGCTGCTGGATCGCAAGCAGCTCTGAGGAGATGCTGGGATTCAGCAGAAGTTATGAGGACAGATCCAAGTGTACACACTGCTCTTTGTCCCATACCCATGCTCTTCTTGATTAAGGGGAAATGGAAGAAGATGTTGATAGGCCTTTAGTCCATAAATCATGGAGTTGAGGGAGGGTGAGGAGGCCCTCTCTTCACACTAGTTATTGTTTCTGAAATGGCCAAACTGACTCCATTTTGTTCTAGTTAGCTTGTGTTTACCCTGTGTTTCTACCCAGTCCACGCCCAACCCCACATTAACTGTAGTCAACCAGCAGGAAACCAGTTCCATGAAGGCTGCACCTGTAGATTCAGGGGGTCCGTTGTTTCTACAACACTGGAAAATGTACAAATAGCCTCTTCCATCATCTCCATGAAGGCCATTGTTTCTGCAGTTCTAAGAAACTTGTTTTTCCTAACCAAAGCAGTTTGTTAAGTGAAAATGTCTTTGTTAACTTACCTGTTCCTGGTGTAACTATGATGATCTTATATAGTTATGGTTATTAGCTTTGCCCTTGGCATGATGTAATTGTGGTTTTAAGCTTTATAAACCCTGCCCAGCTTTTCCTTAAGATTGAGATTTCTTTCTGGCAATAATCCCTCTCAACCACATTTCTACTAATAAACCAGCTGTCTACTAATAAAGAACACTTGATTTGACCCCAAACTGTGTGGTGACATTTCTCTGAGATCATTAGAGTTTCCTCTTCTGTGCGGAAGCTTTTTTTTTTTTTTTTTTTTTTTTTTTTTTTTTTTTTT
>VZQC01008534.1:1179625-1271425 GCA_009823505.1 Rhizomys pruinosus | reverse complement strand
GATAGAGTTCAAGGGGTCCAACAGTAGCCACACCACACTGGAAAGGCTGAGAATCCAGGGAACTGCTCAGTCCACAAGGCTGGGTGTCTCAGTAGTCCCAATCTGGTGCTGAAGGACCCAGTGGATTCCAGGAGATCTGCCGGTCTCAGTATACGCTGGGATCCGAAGGGTTGATCACAGCAGCAAGACAAACTCACCAGTGAGAGAGAAGCAAGCTGCAGGAAAAAAGGGACCGGCTCCCTCTGTCATGGCCTTTAATACTGCCTGCCAGCAGAAGGTAATGCCCACATTTGGGGTGGGCCATCCGGGTTGAGGTAGTCCAATCCAAAGATCTTTTTTCTCTTATTTGTTCCTTAGTCCAGTCAAGTTGACACCCATGATTAACCATCACACCATCTAATACTTTCATTGTCTTTTAGGTAGTTATAGAATGTTAGAGTTTTCAAAATATTGTACATGTGTTACTTAATAATAAGAGGGCCACCTAGGGACCTATGTATTCCCATGCTTGATAATCCAACAACTCAAGGAAAAAACATCAATGGCTGGGATTCAGAGTCAATAGTGCTGCCAGCCACAGACCTGTCTCCACTGCTTGTGGGTATTTTTCTCTCTTCTCTTTTATCCAATTAATTTCTTTTCATGGGGAGGGGACTAGAGAAGATGGCTCATTGGTTAAGAGCACTTGTGGCTTTTGCAGAAGACCTGAGTTTGATTCCCAGCACCCACATGGCAGCTTACAACTATCTACGCCTCCAATTCTAGGGGATCCAACACTCTTCTGGCCCCTGCTGGCCACCAGGCATGTATGTGCATACATGTATGTGCATACATACATGCAGGAAAATACTCATACATTTAAAATAAATATTAAAATTTTATTATTCTTGCTGGGCATGGTGGTGCACACCTTTAATCCTAGAACTCAGGAGGCAGAGGCAGGCAGATCTCTGTTGAGTTCAAGGCCAACCTGGTCTACACAGTGAGTTCCAGAACAGTTGGAGCTACAGGGAGATCCTGTGTCAAAAAGACCAAAAAAATACCTTAGTCTAATCTCTGGATGCATCTATATTCCAGCTCAGAACTGGGAATCAGAACCCTAGCTCTTTGGAGTACGTGTTACATGCCAGGTGCTTGCCTGACACATGTTACCTTCTAACAGCAACAGGAAGAGGTAGAAATGGAGGCATGCTGAAACATGCTGTGTCTGAGGCACCGGGATCTGATTCTGGGAAAACCCCAAAGCTGCAGGATTTTTCTATAGTGGGCGATCTTGCGAAGAGAGATGGAAATCAAGCTCAGGAGTTTGGCTTAAAATTTCTTGAAATATGCCCAGGACGGGGGGTTTTATGGATACAGTATTTCACCTGCTTATTTCATAGATTCAATCTGATAACCTCAACAAGCAAGAGTGGAGGAAGCTGGAGTTTCCCTTGAGCAAAGAGTGGGGTCGTGCCTCCAACTCTTGGTTTTTCTGCAAGTCTGCTTTAACCCTAGACAGACCCAAAACTCCACAGCTTTCAAATAGAAGCAAGTGACGATGAAAACAGCACTGAGTGAGAGGTGGCTCAGGAGTCTTCCCTTGAAATCATCCTGTGACGTGGCATGGTCCATTTTGCTCACTGTGTGGTTTACCTACCACCTAAAATGACAAGTTTTTCAAATGAGAAAGAATAATCAGAATGAGAAGCTGGCCACAGTGGAGGTTGAAGAACAAGTCTCAAATCTGCTTCTCTGAGATGCATTGGGGTGTTTATGCTCCCACCCTGAGGGTGGGGAAAGGTGATTGATTGGAGGGTACCTAAGAGGGGACGGAGGAGGTTAAGTCTAGAGGTTTATTCTGGAGTTAAGAGCAGATGGTCATAATTCAAATGTCAGCTAGTGGTTTCTGGAGGGGTTATTCAAAGTCTAAAAGGCGAATCAGGTTTTCTAGATGGAGCTGTAATACTGAGCGAGAAGCATGGAGGAGCCCCACATAGTGATAGTTGAAGTCCTTTATTAATAGCCTGTGGTCAGAGAAGGGACTAACGCCCCAAAGAACCCTTGACCCTGAAGAGAAAGAAGCAGGGGAGGGTTTATAAAGCTTAAAACCACAGTTACATCAGGTCAAGGACAAAGCCACAGTTACATCAGATCACCGTAGTTACACCAGACCAGGGGCAGGTCAGTTAACAAAGAGGTTTTCAGTGAACACAAAGTTCCCCTTGATTTCATTAGAGATGCTAGAGCAGGTAGAAGCAACATTAAATGGCAGGAGAAATAGGTATTACAGAATGTCCAGGACATGTCCCAGGAAGACATTTCACCACCATTCCCACCTGGAGAAAGCCACGTCTGCTTTTTCCTTCACAGGCCGGTATTTCCAGGCCTGTGGCCTGCCACTGAAGTCCCCCCCCTGCCCCCACCCCCCATTTTTAGCTTTAAAAGAGCAAGCTTTGACTAGACGCCAGATTTTCTCACTGGAGCAAGTTTTCATCCCTCGGGGTAATGTGCAGACAGGAGGTGACCTAACGTCTTTCTAAACGCTCATATTCTGGGCACCTTTTATTGCACAGGTCTCAAGAAGCTTTGGCCCTGGACTGTTTTCAGCGAGTCAAAGCACCAATCATTCACACAAGCACACCCACATCCGATAGCTTGTTCCTGGCAGTTAACCACCTTGTAATCTTGGCCTCTAATGATGATGGCTGAAGCCTGTGCATTTGCTCTCAGAATGAAGGAGCAGGAAAGAGACGGCTTCTGAATGAGGACAAATATTGACAAATCCTTCTGGGAGCCTTCATTTTCCTACCCGGGTTCTAACTAGGCCTAACCCTGCTGAGCTTTTGAGACCAAAAGAGATCAGATGTGTTAGGTTGGCAAAGCCTTTGTTCGACTGACTCACTCTCCCTTCTCCAAAGGGAGCTGCCATCCTGGATTATTTCACTCTTTATTTCTTCCCTGATCCATTCATTATTCAGGATTGTGTTGTTTAGTCTCCATGTGTTCTTGTAGCTAGTTGGACTTATTCTGGTGTTCATGTTGAGCTTTATTTCACTGTGGTCTGATAGGATGCATGGAATAATTTCTATCTTTTTTTACTTGTTGAGGTTCCTTTTGTGCTCCAGTATGTGGTCGATTTTGGAGAATGTTCTGTGAGGTGCTGAGTAGAATGTATATTCTCTGGTGTTTGGGTGGAATATTCTGTAGATGTCTGTGAGGTCCATTTAGTGTATTGTATTGTTCAGTTCTGATGTCTCTCTGTTTAGTTTTTGTCTTGTTGATCTATCCAAGGGGCTCAGTGGTTTGTTGAAGTCTCCCACTATTAGTGTGTTAGGATTAATCTGTGTCTTGAGGTCCTGCAGAGTAGCATTTATAAAGTTAGGTGCACCAGAGTTTGGTGAATAGACATTTAGGATTGTGAAGTCTTCATGATTCATTGTTCCCTTGACAAGGATGTAATGGCCCTCTTTGTCTCTTCTGATTAGTTTTACCTTGAGATCTATTTTGTCTGATATTAGAATAGCCACTCTGGCTTGTTTCTTGGTATCATTGACTTGGAATTTTTTTTCCCATACTTTCACTCTAAGGTGATGTCTGTCCTTGCAGGTGAGATGGGTTAATTATAGACAGCATATAGAAGGATTCAGTTTCCTACTCCATTATCCCAGTCTATGCCTTTAGATTGGGGAGTTTAGACCATTAGTATTTAAGGTTATTATTGAGAGATGTGTGTTGTTTTCCTTTACCTTGTTTTTTGTTTGCATTCTTGGTCTCGGTTTGTATTTTCTCTGTTATGCTCTTGTTGCTTTCTCTCTTTGCTTAGGAATCGTTGCTCCTTTCGTCAGTTCTTTGGATTGCTTCCAGGATTTTCTGAAGTATTGGTTTCTTAGACATGTATTCTTTTATCTTGTTCATGTCATGGAAGATTTTTCTTTCTCCTTCAACTATAATTGACATTTTTTTTTTTTTTTTGGTATTTTCGAGACAGGGTCTTTCTGTAGCCCCAGCTGTCCTGGAACTCATTTTGTAGACCAGGCTGGCCTTGAACTCACAAAGATCCTCATGCCTCTGCCTCCCAAGTGCTAGGATTAAAGGCATGCACCACCATGCCCAGCTATAATCAACATTTTTGCTGGGTGTACTAGTCTGGGTGGTATCTAAAGTCATTTAGAACTGGGAATGTTTTGATCCATATTCTTCTAGCTTTCATAGTTTGCACTGAGAAGTCAGCTGTAATTCTGATGGGTTTCCCCTTATATGTAACTTGTTTTTCTCTTGTGGCTTTCAGTATTTTGTCTTTGTTTTGAGCATCTAGTGTTTTAAGAATTATATGGTGTGGGGAATTTTTTTTCTGGTCCTGTCTGTTCTATGTACTTCTTGTATTTGGATGGGTTTGTCTTTTTTCAGTTTGGGGAAACTTTCTTCTATTAACCTGTTGAAGGTCTGGTCAATAATGTTGTCTTGGGATTCTTCTCCTTCCTCTATCCCTATGATGTGGAGGTTTGGAATTTTCATGGTGTCCCACATTTCCTGGTTGTTCCACTCTTGTGTTCTTTTTTATTTTTTCATAATCTTTGCTTGAGTGTATTAGTTGGTCCATGTTATCCTGCAGGTCTGGTATTCTTTTATCTGCTTCTTCCATTCTGCTTCTGAGGATTTTCCCCATCCTTTCCTGTCGATTGGATGAATGTTCAATTTCCTTTTTCATTTCATCCTGTGATTTCTTTAGTATTTCCACTTCCTTCTGGAGCCTGTCATTCTCATCTTGTAAGTCCTTGATTCGTTGGTTATTTTCTTTTTTCATTTCAGCCTGGGATCTTTTCAGCATTTCCACTTCCTTCTGGAGTTTTTCATTCTCATCTTGTAAGTCCTTGGTTCGTTGGTCATTTTCTTTTTCCCTTTTCAGCCTGGAAATCTTTTCAGTGTTTCCAATTCCTTCTGGAGTTTGTCATTTTCTTCCTTTAGTTCTTTCCAACATTCGTCATCATCTCCCTCTAGGTCCTTCTTGAGTTTTTCAATCTCTCTCCTTAGTTCTTTCCAATGTTTGTCATTATCACCCTGTTGGTACTTCTTGAGTTTTTCATTCTCTTCCCTTAGTTCCCTAATTTCTTTGAATGTATCCATGGTTGTTCTTCTAAAGTCCTTGTCTTGGTTTCCTTCCATGGAGATCTTGTTGTAGGAATCTTCTGTAGGGTTGGTAGTGTTTGGTGTGGATTTATTATGAGCTTTTCCCACGTTGGTTTGTGTGTGTGTGTGTGTGTGTGTGTGTGTGTGTGTGTGTTTGGCATGTGGGTTTATTTATTTCTTTGGGTTCTGGTGTCTCAATGTTGGCTACACAGATATTATCACAAATACTGAGCCTGCTAGATCCTCTGCACCACCACTCCCCCAGGCTGAGTTGTGGGGGGGGGTTGCTACCTTGGCCCGCGTGCAGGTACCCTGTTGGTGAACTTATGCTACGAGCTGGGCAACTCCAGCATTTTTATGGTCAAGATTATCTTGGCTTTTGGAGGACTTTCAGGGTTACATGTGTAAATTAAAACATTCTTTCCTGTTATTCAGTGACAAACATCGTTGGAGTTTTGATTGGAATTGCACTGAATCTGTAGATCACTTCTGGTAATATGGTCATTTTCACAGTATTGAGTCTGTATATCCATGAACACAGAAAGTCTTTCCATCTTCTAGTGTCTTTCATTTTTTTCTCCAGAATTTCATAGTTTTCCTTGTCATTTACCTCCTTTGTTAGGATCATGTCTAAGTTTTGTTATTATTGTTTTGATTTGGTTGGATTTTGAAGCTATCGTGAATGGGATTGTTTTGTTGATTTCTTTCCATGCTGTTTGGTTTGGTGTAGAGAACCTATAGATTTTTGCATACTGGTAATATATCTTTCTACCATGCTGAAATTGCATAACAGAGCAAGAAGTCTTCTGCTAGAGAATCTAAGGTCTTTAAATACGGCAGTATATCATCCACTAATAGAGACAACTTGGTTTCTTTATTTACTCATTTATACTTTTTAATTTTCTTCCTTGCATTATCACTCTGGTGATATTTCAAACACTATATTCAAGACCAGTGTAAAAGGGATCCTAGAACTTGGGAGGCAGAAGCAGGTGGATCTTTGTGAGTTCAAGGCCAGCCTGATTTACAGAGTGAATTCCATGACAGCTGGGGCTACAGGGAGACCCTGTCTCGAAAAGACAAAAAAAAAAAAAAAAGAAAAGAAAGTATCTCCTTGTCTCTTCTTATTTCAGAAGAAATACTCTCAACTTCTGCCCATCAAGTACTAGATTGGCTGTTAGCTTTTATTTTGTTGGAATATGATCCTTCTGGTCCCATATTCTTGAGTCTTTTAAAAAAGAGATTCTACTTTATGTATGTAGGTGGGGAGTGAGATGTATCAGAGCAGGCCAGGAGAGGGCATCAGATCACCTGCCACTGGAGTTGGAAGTGGTTGTAAACTGCTCTATGTGGGTGTTGGGAACTGAATCTGGATCCTCTCAAAGAACAGCGAGTACTCTTAAACACTGACCCATCTTTTCAATCCATTTTTCAGGCTTCTTACCATGAAGGATGTTGAACTACATCATGGTATTTTTCTACATTTGTCTGAGATGATCCTGGAATTCTTGATATTGATTGTATTTTTATGCTCTATTACACTGATTGTTTTATATATGCTGACCCAACTTTGTGTCCCTGGAATGAAAACTGTCCATAGTACGTGATCTTTCTGATGTATGGCTGGATTATCTTTTCATGCACTTTACAGAGGATTTTTCTATGTATTTTTATCAAGCAGATTATTCTATAGTTTTCTTTTTTTAAATTTTATTTATTTTTGTATGTGTATGAATGTACTGTCTGTATGTAGGTCTGTGCACTCATGTCATGCAATGCTGCAGAGGTCAGAGGAAGGTCTCAGATTCCCCTGGAACTGGAGATCTCTTGGAATTGGAGTTACAGATGGTTCTCAGCCGCCATGTGGGTGCTGGGGAATCAAACCTGGGTCCTCTGCAAGAGCAGTTGGTGCTCTTAACCACTAGTCCATCTCTTCAGCCCCATCTATAGTTTTCTTTTGCAACATTTTACTTATTATTTTTATTTTATGTATATGAGTGTACTGACTGCATGCATGTAAATGCACCCATGTCCTGAAATGCCCATGGAGGTCAGAGGAGGGCATTGGAGTCCCTTCGAACTAGATTTACAAATGTGGGTGGTGGGACTTGAACCCAGTGCTCTGTAAGAGCAGCAAGATGCTTGAGCTATCTCTCCAGCCCTATAGTTTCCTTTTTGTGTGAGTTTTGGTATCGATTTTGGTATTGTCATCATAGAATGGGTTTGGAAATCCTCCTTTCCTTTCTATTTTATAGAACAGCTTATAAAGGATCTCTCTATTGATTCCCCAGTCTCGAGATTTATGTTAAAATGCCTTTTAATAAGTTATCGCTTTGCCTTATACTGGCTCATGAAGGCCTTGTCGAACTCAGCAGTCAATCTATCCAGATTTGGGGCTTTCTTTGTTATTTTAAGAGGTTATTACTGATTCAATTCTGTTCATTATTGATCTGCTTCGATTTTTTTTCTCTCTTCTTTGTTCAGTTTTGCAAGTCATTTTTGTCTAGAAATTGATCTTGAATGTTTAACTCATTGAAATCTAATCCCTGACGGTCCCGTGAGCTTCGCTGGGCCATCTGCCTGTGCCTCCTCACTTGCCTTTGGTTTTGTCTATTTCTTTGGTTTTTTTCTCCCATCATTTTTGTAACTTTGGCTAAGGGTTTCTTAATCATATATATATATATCAAATATATATTTTATTTATTATATATTTAATTTATTATTTTTTTTATGTGTATGAGTGTACTATCTGCATGTAGATTGGTGCACTCATGTTGTACAATGCCATGGAGGTTGGAAGAGGGCATCAGATTCCCCCGGAACCGAAGTTAAAGATGGTTCTTAGCCACCATGTGGGTGCTGGGAATCGAACCCAGGTCCTCTGCAAGAGCACTCAGTGCTCTTAACTGTTGAGCCATCTCTCCAGCGCCTTAATCTTTATATTTTTAAACAACCAGCTCTTTGCTTCATTGATTCTTTGGATTGCTCCCTCATTCTCCATTTCATTAATTTTAGCTCTGATTTTTACCCATCCCTTCTTTTTATTAATTTGAGGCTTAGCTTATGGCTGCCTTTTCTGAGATGGTGAGGTACATCATTAGGTTATTTGGTGTCTTCAGGAGTTTGCGTGTTCAGTTTTGGTTATTGTGCTTTTGTCTTCTTTTCTTTTCAGACATGGTCTCATTGTGTATCCCTGGCTGGCCTGGAACTTATGGCAATCCACAGGCAGAGGCTTAATGAGTGACCTATGTGACAGTAGCAGAGGAGCGGGCCATATGGCATTTGCTATGTGTCAAGGATCACTCTCCCGTTGAGACTCGATTAATGTAAATTATGTGAAAACGTTCAGGCTGCCTCTAAGCCCTGCACAGTGGAGCAGCTGGGTGGATTACCTGGAGGGCTGGTTCTCCAACAGTGAGGCTTCAAGGAGATGAGTCTGCTTGATTGCTCTCGTGTGACTTTTCCTGTGGAGATAAAAAGAAATGTCTTCACCTCAGATAGACAGGGCACCAACAAACTGTATAAAGGACTCTGTCCAGGTCTACCTTAGTGAACCAGTGAGGTTATTTGAGTTAGGTACAGGAACATGAGTGGCTCTCAGCAGCTGTATCCCAAAAGAAGCCCACCCTCAGTCCACTTTTCACCTCACATCTGCTCTAGTACCTCCTCATTCAGGTGGAGCGATGGAGGTTTTCTTGGCTCCATTGTGCTTAGCCTGACATAATTTAGCCGAGAAACTCGGCAGCTACCAAAGTCACCTCAGGACAGAGGCGTTCAGAAGGAAATTCTTGAACTGCAGAGAGAGGGTTGGTTTGAGAAAGGAGTCTTTTATTATAGGGAGCTTAGGAGAGAGAAAACAGAGCTCCTGCATGGCAGGAGGGGTCCCCAGGAATGGGATTGCATTGCACCTCAGTGCACAGGAGTTTATAATGGTTTAATGGAGATAGGAGGGGAGGGGGACGTGATGGGGTCAGTTCAGTTCCATTCCAGGGATCCAGGTTCCTTGAGATTCTGGTCACATAGTATGGGCTCCATAGACAGGACACACTCACAACCCCTCTACCTCTGCCCCTCACCCCAACCTCTGCTTTCCGGCATCCCCAGCCTCTAAGTGTGGTGGAACCAGAGACAACTTTGGCTTAGATAGTTCTGGCATCTCTGGCCTGAGGCAAGGGCAAGTGGACTACTGCCCTGTGGTGGTTCGAATGAGACTGTCCCCTTCCCCATAGACTCTGAGTATTTGGACATTTTTGTCCCCAGTTGGTGGTGCTATTTTGGGAGATCTTAGAAGATGTGGCCATGCTGTTGGAAGCTCATCTCTGGGGGCAGGCTTAGAGTTCTTAAGCCTTGACAGATTTCTAGTCACTCTCTGCTTCCTATGCCTGATTGAAGATGTGAGCTCTTAGCTTTCTGCCTCTGATTGGGCCACTTCCTGCCACCATGCTTGCCTGCCATGATGGACTGTAATTCCTCTGGAACTCTGAGGTCAAATAAAATCTCCCTTCTATGAATTCCTTTGGTCACAGTGTTTTATTGGAGTAATAGAACAGTAACTAATACAACAGGCTGAAGGACATTTCTAGCTCTTAGTCAAAAAAGAAACTAGTCATGTTTCTTTGGGTGTCTTTTTTCCCCTTTTTTAAAAATTTTTTGGTATATTTGAGGCAGGGTCTCCCTTTTAGTACCAGCTGGCCTGGAGCTCGCTCTGTAGAGCAAGCCTTGAACTCACAGAGATCCACCCACCTCTACCTCCCGAGTGCTGGGATTAAAGGCGCTCGCCACCATGCCCGGCTTCTTTGAGTGTCTTTTTAGCCTACACTGCCTACGAAAATTCTACATCCTGTTCTCATACACAGCCCTGGGAGAAAGGAATAGAGACTGGAACCTCAGGAGAGGGTGTGCTGTCCATCTTCCCTCCTTACAGGAAGGAAAGTTAACTGCTTCATTGCCATTAGTGGAGACCAGGCTATGAGCAGACGTGTTCTGCTTATTGTACTGAGCCCATGGCACCACAGCAGCCCCGAATGATGAGTGCCAGGAGAAAATAGCTACACACAACACTGGTTATCAGGAGTACCAAAGAAGAACCTTCAAGTGAATATATGCTATAAACTGCGGGTTTTATGTAACTGAGAAAAGCATTATCTTTGGATTCTCAGCTTCAAGCAGAGTGATATTCACTCTGGATTTACGCACCACTCTAAAGGGTCATCTTGTACCCAAACAGGTGCAATTTCTGTTTAAGGTAAATGGGCTGTTGCCTCTGGCTTCCACATCCCTCCAATCCTAGAGATAAGTTCTCAGACTTGAGTGCACAGAGCTTAGATCGGGGATCTCCCAGGACCACCTGAAGCACAGGTAGGAGCTGGGCACTTCAGCCAGGTGGATTGTTTGATTTGATTTGTCTTTGGGTTGATTCAATTGTCTTGTGTGGCTGTGGGGGCTGAGTCGTCCTGCTAGCTGGTATAAAAGGTGGGCCTGTTGGCACTATGAGAATTGAGCACACAGAGCTTAGATCGGGGATTTGCCAGGACCATCTGAAGCACAGAGTACCTGGGTGCGGGCTAAACAGGCATAAGTCCCCCTATGGCCCCTCCCCGCCAACTGGAATTGCCGAGGGAGTGTCAAAGTGGATTCTTTGGAGAACCTTCAGAACAGAAAGGGAAGAGTGAGTTAGACTTCCAATAGAAAGCCTAAAACTTAGACAAGTCAACACTCCATAAGCAAGGAGGAAAACAAATCAAACAAACATACAAACAAAAACAACGAAGGCATCTGAAGGAGGCAAGCAAAGCAAGCCTTCAACACAGTGAGGAGGCATTTGGGATTCACATTGGAATACAGGCAAAGAGAAACCCACATGCCAGGGACACGAAGAAGGGACAACATGGGAAAGGTGCAGGATAATTCCGCACGATAATTCCGCACCAAGCTCTACCAACCCTGTCGGAGATTCCTACAGTGGGATCCCCCTGGGGATGGCCCAGGACACAGATCTTAAAGGAACAATTGCGGACGTATTCAAAGAAATACAACAATATAAAGAACAAGTCAGAGAACTAAGGAGAGAGAATGAAAAACTCAAGAAGGACCTAGAGAGAGAGAGAATGACAAACTCCGGAAGGAAGTGGAAACACTGAAAAGATCCCATGTTGAAAAAGAAAAGGAAGCCAACCAGTGAAGCAAAGAGCTACAGGAAGAGATTGAGATGAATTCTCATCCAGTTTCTAAGCCCAAGTAAGTCCTTTGTTATTTTTCTGTATGATAATTGTCTCTTCTACTAAAATGTATTATTAGTACAGATGTTACTGAAGTTGGGGGTTTGGGGGAAGTCACGGCCTGTGCCTCCAACAAGCCAGATTTGGCTGCTTCTGTTAAATAAGCCAATTAAAAGAGCCAAATTAAAGTGAAAAGCAGAAAAAGGAGATTTATTCATTGTGGATAGATTAGGAAGAGGGACAAGGAGATCCAGGGACACTCTAGTCCTGGGACCAGGTCCAGCTTTGGGCTTCTGAAATGAGAACAAGCTTTAAACAGAAGGCAGGGATAGGCATCACCAAACAGCCTGGCCAAGTTGTAACCCTGTCTCACTGTAAGGGCTTCAGTCTCATCCTGAAAGGTGCTCTGACAAGTTGTCAATATCTTCTCACTCTGGCCAATGAGATGCCTTTTCTTCTCTAAGCATGAGCTCTCTGGGTAAATTCCCATTTCCTTGTGGCTCATTCTTTCAATCACGTGACAGCCTGAGAGACACAGGGTCTTCATTCTGTCCAGCCAGTTTCGCAGGCTCAGCCCAGCTTTTCATGGCTTTCTTTATTCGCTAAATTGAAACTCTGGCATTAGAACCTAGAATATCCACCCTTGAGTTTGTCACTGCTTGAGTATGTGATGTGGATGAAAGCATCTCCTCATCTGGTTTCATTTCCTTTACTTGCTCTACGAGGCTGCTGAGGAGAGTGAGCAAGACTATGTAGATGTACTTGGAGAAACTGCTCTTACAGGGCCAGGAAGTGCTCTTAGCTGAGCTCCCAGCACAGCATGTTCTATCAGCCCAGGAGTCCTTCCCCTAAAGCTCTCACTAGGACTTCTATTGGACCAAATATTCAAGTCTTAAAAAAGGAGGAAGACACACCAAGAAATTACATATAGCCACACCTGGGAGGGAGGACCAGGCTTTGGGGTGCCTTGCAGGATCAAGAAAAAAGCTGGGGGAGCTGGAGACATGGCTCAATGCTTAAGAGCACCGGCTGCTCTTGCAGAGGGCTTCTTTAGTTCCCAACACCACCTGTAACTCCAGTTCCAGGGCATCTGGCCTCCACGGGCATTGCACAACATGGGTGAACTTATAAACATGCAGGCAGGAGCTGGAGAGATGGCCTAGTGGTTAGGAGCGCCGATGCTCTTGCAGAGGACTCGGGTTCGATCCCCAGCACCCACATGGCGGCCGAGAGCCGTCTGAAACTCCAATTCCAGGAGAACTCCAGTTCCAGGGGAATCTGACACCCTCTTCTGACCTCCGCGACATTGCACGACACGGGTGCACAAACTTGCATGCAGACAGTACATTCATACACATACAGAAATAAATAAAATTAATAAAAAAATATTTTAAAAAATAAACATGCAGGCAATACACTCATAGACATGAAATACAAATAAGAAAGAATGACAGATGAAAGAAGGAAGGAAGGGAAGAAGAAGAAAGAAAGAAAGAAAAGAAAGAGAAAGCAAGCAGCTGGGGTAGGAGAGAAAACGAAGCTGGAAGGCACAGCTCACACGGGAGACACAGCCAGCATCCCTGGGGCAGTAGATGCATCTGGGAGCAGGTCTGCCTTTCACCACTAATCTACTACATGCTTTCTTTCCATTTCACCTTGGCTCCTCACCAACCTTCCTTCTGTTTATGAAAGAGCATTTTGGAAGGGCTGAAATCTCTTGGCAACATTTGTCTCCAAGACAACTTTAGGGACAGTAGTAGGATTAAGCCTCAGAAATTTCCATGATTTGACACCTGTTTCAGTATCTTGGATTTGTACATGGCCTTGTACTTCACAGGGTACTGGATTGGGGCAGAAAAGATGGAAAATCAAAGGCAGATGGAAGACTAAGAACATTTTATTGGAGCTGGAATGATGGCTTGGTGGTTAAGAACACAACTGCTTGTATTGATGACCCAGGTTTGGTTCCTAGCATCTAAATGGCAGCTAACAACTGACTTTAATTCCAGTTCCAAGGAATCTGATGCCTTCCGCCCTCCATGCACTTGAGGTGATGACAGCTGGGAAAGTAAAGCCTTGGATCACAGGGTTGCTTGGAAAGGGAATTAAGAGGTTTTCACTGTAAGCAAATACTTATAGATTGTGAGACTCCTGGAAAATACATTGAAAATGGAGAAGTTGTATTCCAGGCCATGTTCACTTGGGACTTAAGCAAAATTCAAGGCTGGCCTTGAACTCACAGAGATCCTCCTGCCTCTGTCTCCCGAGTGCTGGGTGGCTTTAAAGGTGTGTGCCACCATGCTCGGCTTATTTTAACATTCTTATTAAAAGAATATTGAGACTCTTGGGCAAGTGCTAAGCTGTGCACTCCAAAGGGGAATGGCTGTTAAAGTGAAGCAAAAATATGAGACTGGAGCCTGATAGAGCTGCCGCAGTAGTCGAGTGCGAGTGTCCATTCTCCACCAGCAGATTCAGGTGGCATCCAGGGTGGCCCTGAGCCACAGTGCACTGCCAAGGTTTACGGTAAGTCGGAGGTCCAGAGGTACCACTCCTAGGAAGTCACCCTTACCCCCTAGCCCTCACCCCTCATGCCTATAAAAGTCAGCTTACTATGAAAAACACCTGCATTGCTACTGCACAATTATTCACAAAACTAATAAAGAGTAAGATTAGAATAAATGGAGAAAGAAAATGTAGTATACACACAAACACACACAGACTCACATACAACGTAGACACACACAGACACATATATACAGACAGCCAAAGACACATGCACACATACACACACATACACACAACATAGACACACACAGACACATATATACAGACACCCAAAGACACATGCACACATACACACACATACACACAACATAGACACACACAGACACATATATACAGACACACAAAGACACATACACACATACACACAACATAGACACACACAGACACACAAAGACATGCACATATACACACAACATAGACATACACAGACACATAGATACAGACACACAAAGACACATGCACACATACACACACATACACACAGTAGACACACACAGACACATATATACAGACACCTGAAGACACATGCATACATAAATCCACATACAACATAGACTCACACAGACAATACATAAAGACACCCAAAGACACATGCACACATACACACAGAATAGACACACACAGACACATGCCCACCTACACACAACATAGATGCACACAGACACATATATAGACATACAACGACACATACACACACTCAGATACAAACACACAACATACACATATAGAAACACACATAAAGACACAGCCGCACAGAGACACGTACCATCACGGAGACACAGACACACAAACATACACACACACAAACACAGACACACACAGATACACACCTAGAGACATGGATACATATACACAGACACACACAAATAGAGGCACACCCACAGACCCTAGCACATGAACAGGCACACAGACACACATACAAACATACACACACAGATACATGCACACATATAAATATTTACACACATAGGCTCACAGAGGGACACAGAAATAGACACACACAGAGATAAACAGAGATATACGAACAGACACAGAGAAACACACAGTAAAACAGATAGACACACCAAATACACACACACACACACACACACACACACACACACACACACACTGAAAGATTAGTCAGCCATAAATCAGGGTGTTAGGAGGAAAATGCATGGTGAACTGGAAATCATGCTGAGCAAAATAAGCTAGGCTCCCAAATTCAAATACTGAATGTTTTCTCTGACATGTGCATTCCAGGGGGAGGAAAAACAGAGGAGTAAAAGCAGTTAGACAGACTGTTAGAGACATGGGAGATGAAGAGAGAGGAAACAGGGTGATGGGTGGATGCAACCAGCATCTTTATGTGCATGTACAACACCAGCATAGTGGAGCAGGCTGCTTCACATGACCTGTGTGTATGTGCTAATAGAAGTAAGCACGAGAAAATGGCCAAGTTATTGAATATATATTGGCTTCTGAACCAATTTTTATTTCAAATAAAGGGTATGTTCAGGTTAAAAAAAAATGCCTATTGAGCCAGACGTGGTGTCACACGCCTTTAGTCCTAGCACTCGGGAGGCAGAGGCAGGTGGATCTTTGTGAGTTCAAGTCCAGCCTGGTCTACAGAGTGAGGTCCAGGACAGCTGGGGCTACAGGGAGACCCTGTTTCAAAAAGACAAAAAAAAAAGTGAAAGGAAATTTGAGACTTGGACATAGAAAAGTACAGAAAGGTGAGGGCCCAGAGGTCAATCCTACAATGCTTATCTCAAAAACAGGGTTTTGGGTTTTTTTTTTTTTTTTTTTTTTTTTTTTTTTTTGTCTTTTTGACATAGGGTCTCCCTGTAGTCCTAGCTGGTGTAGAACTTGCTATGAAGACCAGGCTGGCCTTGAACTCACAGAGCTCCGCCTGCCTCTGCCTCCTGAGTGCTGGGATTAAAGGTGTGTGCCACCATGTCCAGCATCAACTGTTTCTTACTTTAGATAAGAGGCATTGTTGAAGGGACTTTCATGTTGTCTTCAGGGTCTTTGGGGCATTGCTGTGTGACCGGGAAGGGCCATTTGTCCCCTGCTTCTGAAGGCTGAGCTAAGGCAGTACTGACCTGAGATACCTGTCAGCAGGCAGGAGGGCAGAATGCAGCGTTGCTGTGGTGGGCCCCTGGTGGAATCTGTTCCTCCGAGGTACCCTTCAGCTCCCTCCCAAAGCTAGTTAACCCAAGCCACAGCATCTCTAGACAGCTCACAGCAGCCCCTTGGCCCCCTGCCATCCACTGTCAAGAAGCCAGGCACTCCTCTGTGTGCAGCCCTGAGGCCTGGCATCACCTCAGGTAGAGATCAGGGTTCTCCCATAAAATATTAAATACATTAAATTAAGTGAAGCAGGTTTCAAGTTCCAAAAAGAAAATGCTCCGGAGGACTAGGGGCCAGAGGAGGAGGGAAGGTCAGGCTTAGCAGGGCTCTTCCGTGCATACAGGATGCAAGTCTTTTCCGGGGATTTGTAATTGGAATATGTCCTTACACTCCACTCAGACATCTGCTGGTAGCCCAGCAACTCTCCAGGGCCTCAGCAGTTTTGATTAACCTAAAAATACAGTGTGGAATCTGCTGCCGTGTTCACTGGGTAACAAATTCTGCTTTCTTTTCTATTTTTGCACTTATCTTTCAGAAGCACATTTTTCTTAAGGGCCCTGGGTTCTTAAAATTTGTGAACTAAAACCATACAGAGCAGAAAAGAAGAGTTGGATGTTGATTGGAAGGGACGATGTTACCCCTGGACGGACGCACTAAGAAATCAGCCCCTGCTGTCCCCTAGTCCTTCCCGGTCTCTCCTGCTCACAGTCCTCCCTCAGTCCTCTCAGGTGAGGTAGGAAGGACTTCCGGAGTGCCGTGTGCCTGAGTGACTTGCTGAGGCTCTTTCTGACTATGCTGCATCAGAAAGAGCCTCAGCGAGCCACTGACACAGTATGGAGATATAGGGCCCCTCTAAGAAAGCAAAGGGCTGTCCCACCCATCCCTTCCCTCTCTCTTTCACAGGCGATACAGTAGATTCTCCAAGAACCCATCCAGCATCATGCAAGCCTCCCATGGCTGTCACTCGTAGACTTTGTATTGTTCAGAAATGGCACCTCCACCCCACAGCCCTGCCAGGAGGCCGGCACCTCCCAGGGTGATTGGTCATTTGCCACGTTGCCTTGATCTTTATTTAGTTCACCAGTGTCTGGGTTAAAAGGCAAGCAGGCAGGCAGGCAGGCAGGCAGGCAAATACAGCTCTTGCTATGTCTTTCTGTCTGGAAACTGCTTCCTTCAGTGGCTATGTCCTGGCATCGTCCACCACGGTTGCATCTCCTCTTACATGCCCTGGACCCCCTAGCCTGAACCAATGCTCCTCATCTGCATAGACCTTGCTCTCTTTGGAAAGATGGGGCTTCCTGCACTTACTAATTCTTGGTTTAGCACGTGGATTCTTGACACTCTCCTGATCTGTATGACTGACTTCCTGTGTTCTTTCCTATCATTCATGATTAGATGTGCCCAACAGCCATTTGGATTGTTTTCTCCTATTGAACACTCTTCTTCTGAATGACTGATACTTTTCCAATTAGTTTATTACAAACTCTGTATTAGAAATATTGTGTCGGTTTTCTTGGGGAGCTGTGAACAAACATCTATTCACGCTATAATGTGGGTTAACCACAGACTGACCTGACCCATTGAGAAGACTCAAACCATACTCAGGAAGTGGAAGAAGTTATTCTTTTCTTTTAATTTTCATTTTTTATTGATGCTTTGTGTACTTCATACATCATTTTACAATTCAGTTCAGGCATATTTCCCTTTCCCTTCCCCCCACCCCACCCCACCCCATCCCAGATCATGCATTCTGCCATAACTTTCCCGCATCTTTCTCTGTTTTCTTTTCATTTTTTAACGATAAGTGATAATTTATGAGTACAAGCATCCTTCATGTAAAACCAGTTTGCAAGCAGTTGTGCCCAAACCCACACAGCTCATGGGTCCCACCAGCCAGCTGGGGGACTTGTATGTTCAATCAAGTTGATCAAATGAGTGTCCAGACTATATTGTTGTAGTTTCACCGTTCACTCCAATCACAGCCCTAACATTCTACCATGGCCCCTCTTCCGCAGATTGTTCCCTAGGCTTAGAAAAGGAACACAGGTAGATGAGAAGCAAAACAGTCTACTTTCTCTGGAGCTGTTGTCTTGGACTCTGGTCAGTTCTGGCTGTTTCCTTTCATGGGCTGACAGTTTGTCCAGGAATAACCTTTCAATCCTACTAATGAAGCACAAGCAATTAGATATATAGGTATTTAAACAGTACTAATTGTTATGGTAGGTTACTTTGGTATAGACACAGATGTTTGGATGGTATTTTAATCCATGAATTACATTTTTTTCTGTTAAATATGACAGGGTCTTACTGTGACTTGTGCAAGACACAGTCTAAGCAAAACCCTCGCTCCAGAGCAACTGATGCATTGTCCAGAAATACATGCATGTTTTTACAGGATCATACTGGTGGATTTGAGACTTCCAGCATAGATCAGATGTATACTTGTCCCTTAGGTTATTAAAGGAAATTTGAGCAGTCAGCACTTTACAAAGAAGCAGATATTTTAGGCAAGTTGCGGTAACTTTCAGTAATGCGCTGATGCTAGTACAATCTTAGCTATTTTAACAAATAAGACACAGGGTAGCAGGTGTTTCCTGAGAATCCACTGCAAGAGGCAATGTTTTTCCAAGGTGCTTGCAGACTACAGTTTTGTGGTTCTCTGCCTTGTCTTACATTAGCCTGAGACTGAGCAGAATGGCTTTTATTATTTGAATACAAGTAGAAGCTTCCCAAGCTCCTGCTGACCCAGTGTGGAGACCCCACGCCTTTAATCCCAGCACTCAGGAGGCAGAGCCATGCAGATTTCTGTGAGTTCAAGGCCAATCTGTTCTACACAGTGAATTTCAGTTTAGCTTGGGCTAGTCAGTGAGACTGTGTCTCAATAACAAAGAAACGAACCAAAGTGCTGTTACTTTTACATATATCAATACGCATATTTGTTATTAGGAGTACATAGGTTCTTAGCAAATGCACTTGCTAGTACCTATTCAACTACTTAGAGAACAAGGTTCTACTGAAGTCTTAGTTTATTAGTTCCACACCAGGTTACTTTTCCTCATCAACCCCAAACAGGGTGCCAGGTCAAACCAAAGAAACAGTTCTGATCTCTAACTTAGTGAACCAGTGTGTTTACTAGGGTTACTTGTAGGAGCATGGGAGTCCTTAGAATTGCCTGAATAACTACCAAGTAGTATTGTGGGTCAGAGAGTCCACTCCTCAGAAGTTGCTATTGCTTGTGCAACTTAAGGACAGGGGGGTGGGGGTGGGGTCTTGTGACCCTTGTAAGTTTGGGGAGCTTCCTGAACCATGGAAGTTGTATTTACTTCCCATCATGTAAATTTTTCTTTGCTCCCCCAAATCTTAAGAGAGCATTTCAATTCACAGGAAATAGCAGTACAATGCTTTTCTATTAGAGGGTTGACTTTTTTCCCAATTAATTTATTATTACAAATTCTGTATTAGGAATATTATTAGTCATTTGTCTACAATGAGTTGATAACATTTTTCCATTTTTTATGTTCTTTTCTATTGACATTTTGTATATTTCATACATCATTTTTCAGTCCAATTTGGGTACATTCCCCTCTCCCTGCCCCTCCCCCCTCCCCAGTTTATGCATTCTGCCATACATGTCTTGCATCTTTCTCTCAGTGTTTCCAAGGATTTTTTTTTTTTCTGCAGAGGCTTGTTGTTTTGAGCAGAATTTTTTTAAATAGTATTTTTACTTTGCTAGAGGTAGTTCTTGTCATTTTCCCTCATCATGTGCCAAGTTTCCAAAAATTGTTTGCTGAAAACGGCTTTATCACCACCTTTCATGCTTTTAGAACTTCTAAATGAATCATAGTTGAAATGTCTTCACATGTGTTATTTTCATATTTTCATGGTTTCATTTATTAAAATATGTAACTGAGGACTGGAGAGATGGCCTAGCAGTTAAGAGCGCTGACCGCTCTTATAGAGGACCCGGGTTCGATCCCCAGCACCCACATGGCGGCCGAGAACCATCTGAAACTCCAGTTCCAGGAGAACTCCACTTCCAGGGGAAACCTACACCCTCTTCTGACCTCCGTGGCATTGCACGACACGGGTGCACAAACTTGCATGCAGACAGTACATTGATACACGTACAGAAATAAATAAATGTTGGGCATGGTGGTGCACACCTTTAATCCTAGCACTTGGGAGGCAGAGGCACGCGGATCTCTGTGAGTTCGAGGCCAGGCTAGTCTACAGAGTGAGTTCCAGGACAGCCAGAGCTACAGGGAGACCCTGTCTCCAAAAGACCAAAAAATAAATAAATAAAATAAAATAAAATAAAATATGTAACTGATTCCAATATCTAATGAATAAAAATACATGGCTCTAGCTATTTCTCTTGCTTTTTTTTTTGCAAATAATTACTTAATTATACTATTATAACTTGAATAGATCACTGCATTTGTCCATTTTCTAGTGTGGTAACAAAAATGCCTGAAGTTGTACAGTTGATAGAGGGAGGAGGTTTATTTACCTCACAGTCCTTGGGGTTTGAAGGCTTAGCATTGGCACCTGTGGCAGATGGTATCACAATGGTGGGAAGAAGTCCGGAGATGAGGCAAGGGGGAGGGGCCCATGGGTCATGACGGCTTCTTTAAAAATCATAGTTATTCAGGGCTGGAGAGATGGCTCAGCGGTTAAGAGCACCAACTGCTCTTGCAGAGGACCTGGGTTCGATTCCCAGCACCCACATGGAGGCTAAGAACCGTCTTTAACTCCAGTTCCAGAGGAATCAGACGCCCTCTTCTTACCTCTGCAGCATTGCATGACATGGGTGCACCAACCTACATGCAGACAGTACACTCATACACATAAAAAATAATAAATAAAAAATTTTTTAAAGTTTTAAAATAAAAAAGTCATATTTGTTCAGTCTTTGCTGATTGCACAAATTAATGGGTTTCCTGGGGGTATTTCCACAAAGGTGTTATGAAGCCTTTGATCGTGTAGTTCTCCCTGCTTATCTCTTCTCTCTCTTCCTTTTCCTTAGACCTCTTCTACTTCCATACCTTTCTGTTTATTTGTTTCCATACTGTATTAGTCACTTTTCTGTTGCTGTGATAAAGCACCATGACCAAGGAACTTATAAAAGGAAGAGTTTATTTGAGCTTACAATTGGCTGTTCCAGGGAATTAGTCCATTGTGGCAGGAGGCGTGGCGGCTGGATCTGGAGCAGCAAATCAAGGGTCACATCTCACAAAGAGCACAGGAAGCAGAGAGAGGGTGACTGTAGACCACGAGGCTTGTTAAAACTCACTAAGCCTGCCCCCAGTGACACACTTCCTCCAGCATGGCCACACACCCGAAGACCTCCAAAAACAGCGCCACCAACTGGAGACAAACGTCTGAATACCTAGAGCCTATGGGGGACACATTCAAGCCACCACACATTAATGGGAAGAAACATATAATACCTTTCTGTTTCTGGTGAATTTAGGTAACTACGATAATCTCTGGTTCCATTCATTTTCCTGCCAATGATATGACATAATTTCATTCTTCTTCATGATTGAGAGAATAGCTTCCACTTTAACTTAGAGATAATATATATACTACTTTTATAATACTGGATTAAGTATATATAGTCTATAGTTTATAATTATAGATTATAGATATATTATAATATAAATTATATAGATTATATATAATATACTAGATTATATATATATAGATATTTTATCTAGTTATTAGATTTGAATATAATATAATATATAATTCTTGAAATTGGTGTGATATATAGTTATAATACTATAATAGTATATATATATTCAAGAATTCCACTTGTCTGTTGATGTACATCAAAGCTGACTCCATGTCCCAGGAACACAATGCCATAACTGTAAATCTCTGCATCTTCAGCAGAGAAGAGGCTGATGGTTCAGAGAGAAGTTCTGCTGCAGGCACGGCTCAGCTCTACTGCCTGAGAGACAGTGCTGTAACTTATTCAGCTCAGAGTCATTGGCCTTCGTCTCTGGGAGATGGGGGTTCTCATTAGCTTTTACCCATCGAGGTACAAGAACAAATGAGGGAACTCAGCATGAAGGGACTGAGTCCCCTGGACTCCATGCTTCTAGGCTTTTGCTCTGGGATAGCATAATGGAGATGTTGCTTTGAGGAAACAGCAGATTCACTGTGATGTTAGCAATGTACCTCTTCTTCCCAACTCTCTTCTATGAATATGGAGTTTCCATCTGGCAAGTTTTTCTTCAATTTATGACATACTTCTCCTGGTCACCAAAGAAGCCAGAACTCTCTGACTCTACCTGGTATTCTTTGCAATCCCTTTCTGAGTTTGTGGAGAAATGGGCCAATCCCAGGGGATACACAGCTAAGTGGCTGCAAAGCCCTGTAGACTAGACACTCTCCTTTAAGCACTTACAGCTTCAAATGCCTATCTAAAAGTGAGAAATGACTATGCTTTGTCAACAAGATAAACAATCTTGGTTGTTCTCAGATGTTGGCTGAATTATTTTTATTATGCAAGTTCTGGAATCAATTAAACATTGAGAAAATGATGATCAACAGCAAATCATGGGCGAGAACCCAAGACAGCCATGCTCCAGAGGAGGAGAGAGTCCTGCTGTGCCTCTGGTGGTCATGGGAGAACAGTGGCCCCGCCCTCTCTGCCAGGCTGAAGTGAGGCCAAGGTGGATCCGGTCACTCTTCAGGTTTTCCAACTACTCTAGTGCATACAAAAATTCATACTCCACTTTCCCCCCTAAAGCAATTAAAGCTGTTAGAGTTTATCTTTAGCATAAAAAAATAGCAAAACTTTTCCAAACCATAAGAAAAAAACATCTGTTTGATTTAAACGCTTCGAGTTCCGTACCCTAAAGATAACTTGGAATCTAGAGTAAAAAAAAAAGAAAAGCTTCAAGTAGAAAAGCATAAACATCACACATAAAAGGTAATCAAAAGGAAGCGATAGCTGGCTTAGAATGCTTTTACCTAGGAAATATGCCTTTTCTTCAAGTCCCAGTAACAGCAGGAAACAAACATTGCCTGAAATACAGGCTGGTGCTGCGGACTTGCTGAGGGCCCTCAGCGATGAGCACGCTGGACCCCACAGAGCCCATGATGCCTTTGGATTTTAGATTGCTTTGTGGTCAGAAAAGTTATTCCTAGACTCAAGCTAATGCCTGAGCTCTAAAACACTTCCCTGCAGCTCTATCTGGTTTGCTGTGTTAGTTATTTGTTGTTGTTGTTGCTCTGACAAAATACTCAAAAAAAACAACTTTAAGAAAGAAGGGATTGTTTGGCATCATAATTTCAGAGTCTGTGATGGACTGGCTCCATTGCTCTGGATCTAAAGAAAAGCAGAACACCATTTCGGGGAGAGCATGCATTGAAGCAAAACTTCCTACCTCATGGTGGACAGGAAACAGAATGAGACAGGAAGAGACCAGAACAAGATATACTGTCAAGGTCTCCCTGTGACTGACTTCCTCTAATCCAGCCTGTGGTGGTTTGAATTAGAATGTCCCCCATAGGTTCCAAGTAGTTGGTGGTGCTATTTTGGGAGGTCTTAGAAGACCTGTGGCCGTGTTGGAGGAAGCAGGTCCCTGAGGGAGGGCTTAGCGAGTTCGTTGTTAAGCCTTTCCCTCTCTGCCTCCTGTGCCTGGTTGAAAACATGAGACTCTGCTTTCTGCTACTGCTCTGGGGACACCTCCTGCCACTATGCCTCCCCACCATGATGAACTCTAATTCTCCTGGAACTGTAAGCTCAAATAAATTCTTCCTTTTATAAGTTCCCTTGGTTATGGTGTTTGTATGGCAGAAACGGAAAGTTGATCAATACAAGACCCTACTTCCTAATGGCCCCCCCTCTGAACCCATCGATAAACTGGTACATTAATAAAGTTAATGACCTCAAGTTTCAATCATCTCTCAATGGCTACATACACCAGTGAGGGGACAAAGCCTTCTACACAGGAACCTTGACAAAGACACGCCATACACAAACCATGACATTCTCTACTGGACAGAAGCAGAAAGTGGTGCATGAGTCTCTGATAGCCTAAGTAGCAGAGAAAATACGTCATTCCAAGAGAGAGAAGCAATGCAAATTTATAAACCAATTGAAGGCAAAGCTGAGATGCTATATTGCTCCCTCGTTTCTATACACAGGCTCTAATTTCAGGATCTTCTTAATAACTGATTTATTTTTATTTTATGTGTATGAGTGTTTTGCCTCTATCTATGTAAGCACACCACATGTATGCAATGTTTGTAAAGAAAAGAAGAGGGCATCGGATCCCCTGGAACAGGAGTTACAGACAGTTGTTAGCCACCAGGTGGGTGCTGGGAATCAAACCCAGGTCCTCTGCAAGAGCAGCTAGCTTTTAACTGCTGACCCATCTTTCTGGTCCCTTAGTATCTTTTTTTTTTTTTTTTTTTTTTTGTTGCCTTTTTCATTCAGTTCCATGAATACAAGGTCTCCCTATAGCCCCAGCTGTCCTGGAACTCGCTCTGTAGACCAGGCTGGCCTTGAACTCACAAAGATCTGCCTGCCTCTGCCTCCCAAGTGCTAGGATTAAAGGCGTGCGCCACCACGTTCTTAACCAGGAGACAGCACACCCTCTAGTCTAACCTCATCATTAGATGTGGACTAAAGTCATTATGCGGCCTCTACCTTTAAGATGAATAAACTTTATTTTATTTTAAAAAATTTTTTATTTATTTTTTTTTATGTGTATGAATGTACCGTCTGTGTGTAGGTAGATGTACTCATGTCGAGGTCAGAAGAGGGTGTCAGATTTCCCTCGAACCGGAGTTAAAGTCGGTTCTTAGCTGCCATGTGAGTGCTGGGAATTGAACCCGGGTCCTCTGCAGCCGGAGCTCTTAACCACTGAGCCATCTCTCCAGCCCATAAACTTTATTTTTTAAATATTTATTTATTATTTTTTATGTGTATGAGTGTACTGTCTGCATGTAGGTTTGTGCACTCATGTCGAGCACAATACGGAGGAGGTCAGAAGAGGGCGTCGGATTTCCCTGGAACCGGAGTTAAAGATGGTTCTTAGCCTCCATGTGGGTGCTAGGAATCGAACCCGGGTCCTCTGCAAGAGCAGTCAGTGCTCTTAACCACTGAACCATCGCTCCAGCCCCCATAAACTTTATTTTTAAGTGCAGTTTTAGGTTCACAATAAAATTGCAGAGGATGTGTGATGAGTCCATGTGTGCCCCACCCCAGATGTGCAGAAACCCCACTCCATCCATGGCCTCCACTTAGTCTGTATTTGTATAGTTGATAAACCAATACTGACGCGTCATTATCATCCAAAGCCCACAGTTTGCATTTGCGTCCACTTGAGGGTTGTGCATTCTATGGGTTTTGACAAATGCATGGTGACACATAACCACTATTATGGTATCATCCAGAAAAGTCTCACTGCCCTGAAAATCTCTGTGCCCCACTGTATCCTCCTCCCCAGCCAAGCCCCAGCATCCACTGATCTTCTCACTGTCTCCTTGGTTTTCCAAAATACCATAGCGTTTATGTTACACTAGCTTAGGTAGCCTTTTGAGACTGACTAATTTCATGCAGTAACTTGCAATTAGGTTTCTTCCTTAGGCAATTTCCTTTCCAGGTGTCTTCTTCCTAAGTACCTATATATCCATGCAGCAAATGTGTGAGTTTCACCTAAGAGACTTCTTTAGGAGAGAATTCAATTTCTATTCCTTTTATGAGGCTCTCTTAGTAAAGATTAAAAATAAAACGATTGGCCGGGTGTGGTGGCTCACGCCTTTAGTCCTAGCACTTGGGAGGCAGAGGCAGGCGGATCTCTGTGAGTTCAAGGCCACCCTGGTCTACAGAGTGAGTTCCAGGACAGCCAGAAGTACAAGGAGACCCTGTCTCAAAAAGATCAAAAAAAAGTAAATAAACAAAAAATAAAAATAAAACTATTAGGGCCAGCAAGACAGCTCAGTGGAGAAAGGAGCTTGCTACTAAGCCTAAGGACCTGAGTTCGATCCCTGGAATCAGATTGTGGAAGGAGAGAATTGACTCCTTCAAGTTCTTCTCTGACCTACACATGTGCACTGTGCTACATGTGTGCATACACACACACTATAAGTAAATACATAAATAAAGCCAAAAATTAAACTGCTAGCTGTATTTGATGCTTCATGCCTGAAATGATGGCTCTCTGGAAGCTAAGGGAAGAATTTGGAGAATTCAAGACTGCTTTGGGCTATGTGACATCTTGTCTCAAAGAAACAAAGCAAAAAAACAAACAAATGTAAATAGTAGCCGGGCTGGTGGCGCATGCCTTTAATCCTAGCAGAGGCAGGCAGATCTTTGTGAGTTCAAGGCCAGCCTGGTCTACAGAGTGAGTTCCAGGACAGCTGGGGCTACAGGGAGACCCTGTCTCGAAAAGACAAAAAAAAAAAAAAAAAATGTAAATAGTAAAATGATTCTTCACTCAATGTTCACATTCCCTACTAGACTGCAGGCTCCAGATGGAAGGTTACTCTCACTTTATTTACAAACCTTTTCAATTCGTATACTGCCTGTGAACCTAGCATAAAGCAAACCCCATCCAATGGGCAATTGATAAGGGTCTAATGAGAGAGGCAGGAAACATTACAACCTCCTCTTCTTAGGGGTTCGGGCCTCCAGTGAGCCAGTCAGTGTCCAAGTGGCAGAAGAAAGATGACCCAAAAGACTGAGGGTCAGTGAGCACTTTGAATAGAGGCAGAGTCACTTCAAATAGTGCCCCGATTCTGTGGGAAGGAAGAGATGGCTCCTTCTCAGCCCAGACCAGCTCAGTTGGTAGCTCTGCTTTCTGACCCTTGCTCCTCCAAGGTCTGGGTCAGAAACCCAGAAGCCAGTTGTGGTCACATAGAAGATTCTGAATTCACCTCTCTGAATGAGCTCTTAAACTATTTACATCAGCTATTCTGATTAAATTCGCCTTCTAGACCTGTAATTACCTATCAGTCAATCAATCATAGGCAACGCTATTCAGACTAATTGCTGATTGAGCCTGATTTTCAATCACCGGTCTTCTAGCAGAAATTGCTACAATTTGCAGGGAAGGGCACAAGAGAGGATAATGGAAAGGAGAAAAGGAAACATTGCATGTTCTCTCTTGTATGTAGAGCCTAGACTGTATATGGGGGGCACAAAGGAAATACCACACATTCTCTCTTGTATGTAGAACCTAGACTGTATATGGGGAGGGCAGAAGGAAGAATGTTTGGAGGAAAGAGCACTTGGAGTTCCATCTATTTCCTGCAAATGATATGAGTTAATTATTCTTTGTTGCTGAAGATATCTCCATTATATATGTGCACCATTTTTTTTTTTACCCCTTTATCTGTTGATGAACACCTAGGCTGATTCTGAATCCTGGCTATTGTGAAGAGTACTGCCATAAAGGCTGATATGAAATTGTCAATTACTGGATGCTGATTCCAATTCTTTCAGGTGTCTACCCATGAGCAAAATAGCTGGATCACACAGAAGCACTGTTTGTAATTTTCTGAGGAAACTCCACTTAAATTTCCATAATGGTATCCCCACCAAAAGAGTGTAGTTCTGCATCTTCAACAGCATTTTTTACTTTTTTGGTCTTTTCAAGACAGGGTCTCCCTGTAGCCCCAGGTGTCCTGGAACTCACTCTGTAGACCAGGCTGGCCTTGAACTCACAAAGATCCGCCTGCCTCTGCCTCCCAAGTGCTAGGATTAAAGGCGTGCACCACCACGCCCAGCCAACAGCATTTTTAAATGCTTTTTGTTTTCTTTGCCAGGGGGCGGGAGTGGGGGCGGGGAGAAGTCGTGTATGTGTGTTATATACATATGCATGAGAGCTCTGCGCCATCACCCTCTGCCGAATTCCCCACATGAACCCATAGTTGATCTGGACTAATCCACTCGAGAAGCCTCTCAGCTGCCCCTGGACCATCCCCAATGAGTTGCTGCCTTGCCTATCTGAAGCTTAGGGAGACGTGAAGAAAACTGTCTTCAGTGAAACATTTAGTGTATAGAATGGTATTTGAAAGCAGTGGTGGCAAGTAATGACTACAGCAAGCTTTGGGCCAGGAAGAGGTTCGGATGTTGTATAGAGGGATCTAGACCTTTCTGATTCTGTCAAGATGGATGGAGCATTGACTTTGCACTGTGGGAGACTAGCGGAGCAAGGGATCATGGGAAGGTCTGCTGGAGGGGATGGGGCAGGGGGGGAATCACCCAAGCCTGCCACAGCTGGTATCACTGGTAGACAATAACCCAGAATTTTGCCTTCGATTTAGCCAAGCAGTAGCTATGCCAGCTCCCTTTTGACTTACCCTTGGAACCACTGTGAGAAATGCTCGTGCCTTTTTTCTCGAGTGTGGAATTTATTTCGAGGTTCTTATCTTCGCTCACCATCTACTTTTTCTGCTGCTGTTGCTCCGAGGGGAGGAAAGTGAAATATAATTAACTTTTTAATTGAAGCATTAAATGAAAGAGGTGCTCTAATTATTCATTATTACTGTATGCAGTGTTCCCAAAAGCTATCAATTTATTTAGTTTGGGGAACAAGAGATTTCAAATGAACACCGTTGAGTGCACGGAAACTAAAATATTTATTTAGAAATATTACCAAAGTAGCACAAGATTAGGTCACAGAATGTGTCAGGCTGAATCTGCCTTCTCAATTCTGTGCCAAAGTCCAAATCAGAGGCCCAAGCCTGGGTAGGCATTCCTTTTACCCACTCCTTTCACTCCCTTGTTAACTACTGGGTGCCTGGGTGTGTCTGGCCGGCTGTTGCTGCTCACATGGTGGACACTATCAACAGAAGCTCCTGCAGAAGGTTGCTATGAGGATTAAGTACAAAGCACTGGTCTAGTGCTCAGTCTGGTTTCTGGCACAGGATGTGCTCGGGAGCACTGTGTGGCCTTGAGTGCTGCACGCCCTTCTCAACCTCGATGATCTGTGCCCCAGAGCAGACACACCTTCCTCCACCTCAAATTTCAGCTCAGCGGCTAGATCAGAATAATGCTTCACTTTTGTGTGTTTGTTTAATTTTTTCCTTACTCTGCTGAGATTCATATATGAGTAACATTGTATTTACATCATTTCTCCCTCTCCTCTCTCCCTCCCCCCCATGTCCTACCCCGCTGTCACTCAAGTTCGTGACATTATTATTGTTACACATACATACGTACATACATACATACATCCATGAGCCCATTCAGAGTTGCTCATATGTGCATGTGTTTAGGGCTGACCAC
The DNA here is from genome assembly GCA_009823505.1 of Rhizomys pruinosus. NCBI lineage: Eukaryota > Metazoa > Chordata > Mammalia > Rodentia > Spalacidae > Rhizomys > Rhizomys pruinosus. The sequence continues at coordinate 1,242,166 of VZQC01008534.1, read as the reverse complement.
TCTGAAGTGGATAACCTATCAGGGCTCATCCCTGAAGAAAATGGATTCTCCCTTTCTCGGCAGCTATTGATCACCTGCAGTTCTTCACTGAGGGATGGGGCCCATGTTCGCATGTTGGCTGGTAGTATGGTTATGCGGGCCTTGTTTAGACAACCACTTTGTTGAGATTTCATGGGCGCAGCCCCCATTATGTCTGGAGGTCAGTAGCTAGCTCACAGCAGGCATCCTGGACCCTTGGCTTCTCCAGTCGTTCTGCCCCTTCTCCTCAATGTTCTCCAAGCCGTGGTGTAAGGGTTTTTCCTGGAGCTGTGCCAGTTGTGGCTGTGCGCCCCACAGTCACTTATTATCTGCATTTGACTAGTTGTGCATGCCTGGATTAGCCTTTGTTTGCTACAAAAGGAAGCCTCTTTGATGAAGGGTGAGAGTTCCCTCTATCTGTACATAAACATATATATTTGGAATATAGTCAGAGATTATATTAATTCAGGAAAATGGCAGCTGTAGGTTCTCCTCGAGGGTCTAGGACCTCTCTAGCAACAGGTGCACAGTCACGGACACCAATTCCTTCCTGTTGAATGGGCCTTAAGTCCAATTAGACAGTTGTCAGTTACCTCCCAATATAAAAGTGCCACTATCACACCACTGGGGATGTCTTGATTGACTGGTCATTTGGGGGGTTCACAGACTTTCCAGCTGGATAAGGACCATCGATTATCTTTCTCCCATGGCAGCTTATATAGCACCTTCTGATATTATGAGAGCGAACCCTCAGGAAGGAGGCTTCCAGATTCCGATCAGCTGGAGTCTTTCAAGTCCTGTGCCTGAAGCACATGGTCTGACCTTCAAATTCTGGAAAACAAACAAGGGAAGTAGACATCACACATGCTGTGTGGGGGATCTCTAGGATCCCCTGATGGGAAATTCAAAGGGAGATTTCCCATGCCTGGCACAGGGAAGGGGTGTTAGGTAATCTATGGCTCCTGTGGGGAGCATTACCTCCTCTGTAGGTGGCTCCATTTCAACTATATAGGTATGTATATTATATATGAATTTTGAAGTAAGCTCATAAATATGCTTCCGTGTGGCCTTTTCAGACTTCCTGACTGTAATCTCTCCATCCTCTCCCTCTGTATTACCCTCCCTCCCTCTCCCTTGTTAAGACACCTCCCCCATCTTCCCTCATTCTCCCTCCACGGTGCCTGTGTCCTACCTTCCCGCTATCTAGAGGTCCTCCTCCCCTCCTGCCCCAATGATCCCTTTCCAGGACCTGCAAATAAGAGAGAACGTGTGGCGTTTGTCTTGTTGTATCTGGATTACCTCGTTCACTATAATAGCATCCAGTGCCATCCATTTACTTGTAAAATCCATGCTTTTGGTTTCCTTTTTCTATTTTCTTATACATCCAATTATTAGGATGTGAATGATTTATTTTTTTTAAGTTTCTTCCAAAAATGCCACCTCATGATTATTCACTACACAAAACAAACTATGAAAGGATTCGAATGAAGAACAGTGCGGAAGAGCGGAAGATCCCTATGAGCCTGTCAAAGCCTCAATCACAACCTCGTCAGCAGGGGACCAGAAGGAGCTGCAGTGTGGACCACACTGCTCCTTTTAGCTCTGTCTGCCAAGGCCTTGGAACTGACAGAAACCTCACCCAGTTCTTCACCTCGGCGACTTCCTCCAACACTGCCTTCACCTCTTCATTGTCTTCCTCTTCACCAATGGTTGGTGCCAGTTACCTATTGATCAAAGGCACTGCAGATTTCTGGTCCCTTCATTTGTTCTTTAAACTTCATAGAAAATCCTGTTGGATGATGTCTAGGCCATCAACAGTTTGCCTTATCTCTTGCAAGGTGTGTTACCATGTATCCGAGAGCCAGGCTTGGAAGTGTACACCTTTAATCTCAGAACTCAGGAGGCAGAAGCAGGTGGATCTCTGTGAGTTCAAGGCCAGCCTAGTCTACAGAAGGAGTTCCAGGACAGCTGGGGTTACAGAGAAACCCTGTCTCAAAACACCAAAATAAATAAATCAATAAAAATAAAACAATGTATCTGAGACTGTTGTCCTGGTTCAGTGCCAGGTTATTGGGTATCAATTTTTTTTTTCCCCTTCTCGAACTTCTAGAACATTTCGGTAATTGTTTTGACCTACCAATTATTTAATTCATACCTTGCTTAGAAATTCTTTGTCTGGAATGAACAGAAAACCAGAATAGCTTAAACAAAAAGGGTCCGGGGGAGGGGTGCTTCTTAGAAAGGTACGGGGATTATTCATGGGGCCTGTGTGGAGTTGTCATAGTGGAGTTACGGCATTCCAGCTTCTCTTTTTCCTTTTCTTTATAACATATAACGTCCTCCAATCTGCCTTCAGCCTTGGCTGTTCTTTTGTGTCTGGTTCCTTCCTATAATTCGAATCAAGTTCTCCTTGTCCTCAGGGAGGTCAGAGTTGGCCACATGGTGCCCTCACCATTCTGTCCTTATCTATGACACTGGCATGACCTGCCCACTTCAAACTACTGTAATTAATGGATTAGAGCATAAGAGGTGTGGCTAACTGGAAGAGGGCATGCCTAGCATGAAGCAAGGACCCGGGTTCCATCCAGGATGTTATAGTTCATCTTTCCTCCCCTCCCCAATCCATGCAAATCCCTTGCAGACATTTCATTACTTAGTATACAGAATCTGAAGAGTCTCTCATCCAGACAATGCATGTTGAGTGGTTGATCTGCACTGTGCTTTCTAATTCCTTATTACTTTAAAAATTCCGAACTTATTTTCAACTGGCATATAATTCTGACTTTGTGGGGTTATAATGGGTGCTTTGGTCTATGTGTAAATTGTAGGAAGACCCACCGGGCGTGGTGGTGCACGCCTTTGATCCTAGCACTTTGGGAGGCAGAGGCAGGGGGATCTTTGTGAGTTCAAGGCCAGCCTGGTCTACAGAGCGAGTTCCAGGCCAGCTGGAGCTACAGGGAGACCCTGTCTTGAAAAGACCAAAAAAAAAAAAAAAATTCTAGGAAGATTTAATGAAGTTAATTAATAGCGCCATCATCTGAACCACTTAATATGTGGTTTTCATACATATATGTAAACATATTCTTTCTGAAATTGATATATATATATATATCATTATTCTGATCACTATGTTTTGCAATAAATCACAAAAATTTGTAGCTTATTCCTCCAATAACTGGAACCCTGTGATCGAACTGCTCCAACTGTCCCCTCTCTCTGCTACCCTACCTATCTACCTTCTGTTTTAATTAGATCAATTTTATCTTTCACATTCCACATTCTGGTGAGATCACACAGTATTTGTCTCTCTGTGTCTGCTTTCTTTCATTAGCATAATGTCCTTCAGTTTCATCCCATATTGTCGCACTGGCAGGATTTCTTCTTTTATGACTGAGCAGTGCTCCCTACGTGCAGGAATGACCTTGTCTTTATCCATTCATCCTCTGGGAGACATTTAGGCTGTTTCCATGTCACAGACAAGAGCAATGTGGGCTAAGGACTCCTAAGGAGACATCTCTTTTGGCTTTGACTTTTCTCTAGTTGGCTAACGTTTGAATATTGTCTTCTCCCTTGAGACTGTCACCACGTCATGCCCGAGTTCTCAGACCCAGGGCCCGCACCTATTCCTCTGTATCTCAGGCCTCCCTAGGCTGGAATTCTGGCCTAGTCTCAACCCAGAAATGATCCTTAGTTACAGGGTATTTGCCTTACCCCCAGTCCTGCCTGGGGTGTGGGTTTCTGTGCTGTCTCTACTGACACCCCCCACCACCTCAAGCCCTAATTTCTTACAGGGGCCTTTCCTAACTGCCTCAGCCCACGCTTGCCTTCTTCTTTGGGCCCTTCAGTCCTGGTTCCTCTTTTGATGATGATGATGATGATGATGATGATGATGATAGTGATGATATAAAAGCAACCCCTGACTCTTCTTAACTAAGCAGATAGAATTCCTAGGGACCAGAGGATGTATAGACCTACTTTGCTATCTTCTGGCTGATGGAGAAAGGATTTTATCATCTTAGTTTCCAACCCTGGTACCCAATACCTTCCTAAATTCAGAAAATTCTTTAGAGAAAGAAGGCTGGAACCCTGAGTATGTGGCTTTCCTTTCCTGGGACCCCCTTGCCACTCTGTGAAGCAGGTATGGCTTGCTGCTTTTCCAGTCTGGGTAGCTGCATAATGGGTACTAGATAAACACTTGTTGATAGCGAGCAAAGACCCTCCCTATCCTGGCTTTGGGAAACAGAACAGTTACCTTTATGAAAAGCAAGGAGAAACAGAAACTGACCTGGAAGCCTTCTACCTAAGCTAATTGCTCATAATGCTACACAATGTGCACACTGCTAAGGGAGAAACTCAATCAATGGTACAACCCAGCCCCAGAGCCTAACAACCATGACGAGCTGCCCAGCGAACTACCTCTATTGGTGCAGTAGAGGCACTGTTGTCTGGGGGATGGTCAACAGCTGTCTAACTGGACTTGGAACACACACAATGGCAGTGAACACATTAGACCCATTGTAAACTCAGCCAAATGCACAGGGCTGGAGAGGACAAAAAGCCCAGAGAAAACCCTATCCATGTTATATCTCTAGACAAATGAGATTTCTTACCCTACAATAACTATGGACTCCTCTATTTACAGACAAGCATATCACATGCCACTCATAAAAAACAAAACAAAACAAAAAAGCTACTCTTTGCAGCAGATGGAGGCCATTTCAGAATCCGAAACTGGTCAGACACAGAGCGTATACATCTGAAAGATCCCCATTCCTAGGAGACACATCTACAATTGAACGTCTACATCCAGAACGAGAGCAGAGAGAAAACAAGTGCATCACTCGATTCTCACTAGTAAATCTTCCATATACAATAGAGTGTGATGCAAACTGAAGACCACAACTAGTCAACCTCCAAAGAATGGGAGCCCCCAGAGTGTGTATCCCTGGATGGGGCCCCTATATTAAACCTCACCCACCCACGGCTCAGGGGCCATTGCCAAAGAGGGGGCAGAAAGATTGTAAGAGCCAGGGCTGGTGCATGAATGTAGAGAAGCAGTGGTTTTCACATGTGAACTTGTGGTAATGTAGGCATCAGGCATGGGACCCAGGTCAACTAGGACAAGGTCTCAAAGTGGAGCAAGAAAAATGGGTAGGGGAACTGGCCCTGGACTGAGAACTACAAGAAACTGAGTACTGCTGGCTGAGGAAGAGTGTGGCTTACCTAGGATTTCTAGGTGAACTGATTAGACTCTAGTGGATGTATTTACACAGAAGGACATCTGTGTTTAAGGGCTTGCCTGGATAGTGCTTGGCTCGGATGTTGTAATGCGTGAGTTTTGATAGGGGGTTGGGACATGGGGTGGAAGGGCTGGGCTTGGTTGGGAACCATTGTATGAGTTGTACAAATGCTCATTAAAAATTATATTAAAAAGAAGCAAAGAGAAAAACTATGGAGACTCCATATCTATGAATGTCCCAGGGACTCACCAGTTGACCAACATGACCATTAAGATGAGAAAGAAAGGGCACTGTGCCTTCTAATTCAGCCAAGGCACGTACAGATATGGAGAGGACAGAGTCACAGAGGATGCTGGGTCCTGCTGTAGACTGGCTGGGCTTCCTTTGACCTTTGTTCTTGGATGAATATGAGAAATTGAGGAAAAAAATTGGTTCTTGGAGAATTAAGTGTTTTGAGAAGGTACAAATTCATTTGATTTCCTCTCGTTAAGTTTTAATTTAGAAGAAAAAAACTCTTCTTGCGGAGTGGAGAACAAGCTTAAGTGACAGAATGGAAATGTAGTTGCTAAAAAAGTTGCCGTTTGTTTCTGTATTGGAAGCAAACTGCTGAACATCATCGGTTGTGTTGTCAGAGGACAAGGCCAGAGGCAGTGGGGAGACACCCACTCGGGGCACTGTGGTCCCACCGCTCTGTACACTGAGAGGGAGACAACGCTGCTTTGCACCCCGGAGAAGACTCTCCTTCCTGCACAAGGAGGGGGGGGTTGACCATTGCTCATTCTCTAACTTCTTGTCAGAACTCGTTGTTTTTCTTTGTGATAACAGTGCCTCTTGCTTTCCATTTTCCTGGTGACTAGTGTATCTGTTGGCCGCTTTGTTTTGGGAAATGTCTGGGCAGATCCTTAGGCCATTTTACTTTTTCACTTTTATTAGTAAGGTAAGTTCCTTATATGTTCTGGATACTAAGCTCTTGGGAGATGCAAAAGTCTTCTGTAGGCTGTGCCTTCTCCCTGCTGCTGTTTTCCTTTGCTGTGCAGGGCTTTTTATGTCTGATTCGTCAATTTCTTGTTTGGTCCCTTTATGAGGTCATAACCAATAAATCTCAGTCCAGGCCACTGCCTGGAAGCATTTCTGTTTTTTTTTTTTTTTTTTTCTTCCAGTAGTTTAATAGTTTTCAGTCTTATATGTAAGTCTTTAATATATTTTACATTGATTTATTTTTCCCACTAGTGAGAAACATTAGTCAAATTCATTCTTCTCCATGAGGGTAGCCAGTTCCGAGCACAGTTAATTGAAGATACTGTCTTCAATACAGTTGTGGGTATTATTAGGCTTCTCTGAAAAATATGCTTTGTACGAGGAAGGAGGAGGAGGGAAAGAGAAATAATGCAATTCATTGCCTCGAGAGTAGATGGGAGGACTGTTGTGGGGAAGGGGACTGGTGAATAGGGGGCATGAGGTGTAGGGGACGGCACTGAATGGGAAAAAATATAATGGCCTAGACATATGAAAATACTGTAACGAGCCCCATCCAGTGATGCGCTAACTTAAAATGTATTGCTTACATATGTGAAATTGTCTGAGGAAAATTTTTAATGAATAAAAAAATACAGAAAAGGAAAAATAAGAATCCATTGGTTATAAGTGCATACGGTTATTGCTAGGTTCTTTCTGTCTTCTGTTTCTCTGGCCTGTGGGTCTGCTTCCATCCCAGTACCATGCTGTTCTCATTACCAGGGCTTTGTAGTATATTATGAGGTCTGGTGATGCGATGCCTCCAACTCTGTTAGTTTTGCATAAGATTGCTTTGCTATTCAGAGTCCTTTATGGTTTCGTACAAATTGCAAGGCAGTTTTATTTAACTCTAGGATTCCGTGGCATAGCTGAAGGAATATAATTAACAACGACACAAATTTACACCTCAAAAGAGAGGAGTTTGAATGTTCTCACCATAAAGAAGTCTCAAAAATTTAAGGTGATTATTAAACATGGTGAATTAATGACTGCCTATGTTAAACACAAGTCAAAACACCTCAGGAGCCCGGCATGGTGGCACACGCCTTTAATTCCAGCACTCTGGAGGCAGAGGCAGGCGGATCTCTGTGAGTTCAAGGCCAGCCTGGTCTACAGAGTGAGTTCCAGGATAGCTGGGGCTACAGGGAGACCCTGTCTCAAAAAGACCAAAAACAAAACAAAACAAAACAAAACCACCTCAGGAGACTTCATAAATATACACACATATTATGTCAATCAAAAACAGATCATTGGAGGCTGGGGGCATGCCTAAGCCATTAAGAGGACTGGCTGCTCTTGCAGAGGACCTGGGTTCGATTCCTACCATTCACAGGGTGGCTAACAATTGTTTGTAAATCCAGTTCTGGGCGATTTGATGCCCTCTTCTGGCCTCTTTGGGCATTGCATGACACGGGTGTACTTTGATACATGCAGGCAACGCACTCATACTCATTAAATAAAAATAAATAAATAAATAAATAAATAAATAAATAAATAAATAAAATAAAAACCCAGAACATTGATAAAAAGGCAATATGCAAGAAAGGGCAATGGGAAGGGAAAATATGGTTAAAGTAAATCATGTGTGTGTGTGTGTGTGTGTGAAAATGTCATAATGAAACTCACCATTTTGTGTAATTAATATATCCTAGAAATAAAATGGTAGGGTTAGAAACATACAAAACAAGCAAGAAGAAATATGAAGAGTGAGAGAAAATATTTTTATTTTTAATTTATTTTATTATTTGGTCTTTTCCAGACAGGGTCTCCTTGTAGCCCCAGCTGTCCTGGAACTCACTTTGTAGACCAGGCTGGCCTTGAACTCATGAAGGTCCACCTGCCTCTGCCTCTTGAGTGCTAGGATTAAAAGTGTGCACCACCTACCTGGTGAGAAAGTATTTTTTATAAAGCGTGAATGTCCTGTCATCATTGTATATGAATCTTTTCTATGCGATTCAAATGAGAGTCAAGGAGTTAGTGAGTGAAGCAGGACCTGGAATCGATGAGTAGAGGAGTCAGTTGGTCGGACTCAGATTAGCATAATGCCCATTTAACAGAGTAATAGCAGCAGGCTCTAAGACGGCCCCTGATCTGTGGAGCCACAGGTTCCTAAGGCCTAATATCATTGTTCGGAATGAGCTCCATAAGTGGGACTTATTTTCAACCATGAAGTGGTTGGGTTCCCCCATAACATGCGTGCCACTATTGGACAAATAGGCATAACCTGCTGTTACTGGAGCTCACAGGACTCACAGCTGGGAAAGGTGGATGAGTTTTTTTTTCTGGTAGCATGCATAGAAACCGTCCAGTAGAGACGAAACACTGACGTTACTGCCAGCTTGAGATTTCCCTTGCTTGTCCTACACTAACTCATGTATATTGTGTCTTCAGCAGTTGGGTCTTAACGTCAAGTTCCTGTGGGAATCAAGAGCAGGCCAGTATTTTTTAAAACTCTGTGGGACCCCTTACCAACAGCCTCTGGGTCATCCAGGTGGGACAATATCTTCCTGTTATAAGTAACTCCATTTAATTTCCTTTTACAGTGAACATGTATTTAGGTTAAGAAGCTTCTATGGAGCTAAGTTTCCGTATCACCTTTTTCTAAAGGCCTTTAGTGTTAGTCACCCACCCAATAAACATGGATAAACAGGTATCACTGTAGTAGGGTATATGCTTAAGTATATGAGTTGTATGGCTGGATCATGTGGGAGACCTGTTCCTAGCTTTTGAGGAATCCACACACTGATTTCTATCATGTCTGTACCTGTTTACATTCCCATCGGCAGGAAACAAGAGTTTCCAGTTCCCCTTATTCTCAGTAACATTTGCTGTTTATCTTTTGAATGTCAAGTCATTCTGATTCAGGTAAGATGAAACCTAAAAGTAGTTTTATTTTGTACTTCCCTGATGGCTAAAGATGTTGAACATTTAAAAAATATTTCCCAGGCATTGGCACTTAATGTTTGAAGAATCCTCTGTTTAGTTTCTTGCTCCAATTTTTATTTGGATTGCTTGGAGGTTTTATGTTTAATTTTTTCCCAGTACTTTGTATATCCTAGGCCCTAACCCTCTGTGAGAGGTAAATTTTTTTAACATTCTACAAGCCCTCCGAGGGGTTTAAATTGTTTGGATTTAAATCTGGGTCCTCAAATCTAATTCCATTGGTCAATGTGTATGTTTTTATGTCAGTACCATGGTGATTTATTACTACAACTTTGTAGCAGAGTTTCAGGTCAGGGATGGTAATGTTTCTAGCAGTTCTTTTATTGATCAAGATTGTTTAGATATTCTGGGAATTTTTTTGTGCTTCCATATAAAATTTGATAACTTTTTTCAATTTCTGTGAAGAATTGTGGTGGAATTTTCAGGGTTATTGCACTGAATTTGCAGACCGCTTTGGTGGTATGGCCATTTTCACAACCTTAATCCTACAATGGGAGATTCCTTCTGTCTTCCGTTATCTTCAGTCTATTTCTTCACTCTCTTTAGATTTTTATTAAACAGGTCTTTTTTAATTTTTATTTATTTATTTTTTTATGTGTATGAGTGTACTGTCTGCATGTAGGTTGGTGCACCCGTGTTGTGCAATGCTGCAGAGGTCAGAAGAGGGCGTCGGATTCCCCTGGAACTGGAGTTAAAGATGGGTCTTAGCCACCATGTGGGTGCTGGGAATCGAACCCAGGTCCTCTGCAAGAGCAGTCCGGTACTCTTAACTGCTAGGCCATCTCTCCAGCCCTAAACAGGTCTTTCACTTCTTTGGCTAGATTTATTCCAAGATAATTTATGTTTTTAGAGGCTATCGACACCGGGATTGTTTCCTTGGTTTTTCTCTCAATATGGTGGCTGTTGGTATGTAGGAAGACCACTAATTTTTGTGTGTTAATCTCTATCCTACTATATTGCTGATTGAGCTTTTCAGCTCTAGGAGATTTCTGGTGGAGTCTTTGGGTCTTTATGTATAGTATCACTTCATGTGCAAATAGGGATATTTAATGTCTTCTTTTCCAATCTGTATCTCCTTCATCTCTTTATATATTTTTTTTTATTGTCTAGCTATGGAAAAGGAATATTGATGCTGGGCATCCTTGTCTCATTTCTGATTTTCTTGGAAGTGATTTGAATTTTTCTTCATTTAGTATGATGTTAGCTCCGATATTACTGTATATTGTTTTTACTATGTTGAGATTTGTCTTCTGTCTTCCTAAATTCTCTAAGACTTCTGTCATTAAAGGATGCTGGATATTGTCAAATGCCTTTTCTGCATCCAATGAGATGATTATGTGGTGTCTGTTCTTGAGTCTATTTATGTGGATTGCATTTATTATGTGAACCATCCCTGCATTCTCTGGAATATAATCAAATTGATTATGGTGGATAATCTTTTTGTGATGTGTTCTTGCATTCAGTTTGCTGACATTTTATTAAGAATTTTTGTGACTCTGTTCATGAGAGAGAGTGCCTTAAATTTCTCTTTTTTTGTTGGATCTTTGTCTCTTTCTGGTGTCAGGGTAACACTGGTTTCATAAAAAGGATTTGGAAATGGTCCTTAGTTTTCTGTTTTATGCAATAATTTGAGGAGTAAAAAAAATAATTTGAGGAGTATTAATATTAATTCTTTGAAGATCTGGTAAAATTCTGTGTTGTACCCATCAAACTTTTAAACACTCTTTCTGTCTCATTGGTGTGGGTCTATTTAAATTGTTTACATATATTCATTTGATTTTGTTAGTTCATACACATATAAACATTTATCCATATCTTTAAGATTTTCCATTTAGTTCAATGTAAAATTTTAAAGTATGTCCTTAGGATTCTCTGAATTCCCCTTAGTGTCTGTTTTACTGTGTTCATTTTCATCTCTAATTCTTTTAAATTTTAATCTTCACTCTTTTTTTTGGTTAATATAACTGAAGGTTTGTAAGTTTTGTTACTTTTTTCAAAGAACCAACTCTTCATCTCATTGAGTGGTATGGGGGGCGGGGTTGAATGCGCAAGTTGAATGGGAGAAACGGCTCCAGAAACAGCTTCAAGGGCACAGGGTGAGGGGACAAGAGAGATCCATCAGGCACTATTCTGGGATACAGGCTATTCTAATAGATAGTTAGGGGAACTAATGTCCTGTGAGTTTGGGCCCACTCTTAAAATGTTAAGACGCCTTTAATCCTAGCACTCGGGAGGCAGAGGCAGGTGGAACTTTGTGAGTTCAAGGCCAGCCTGGTCTACAGAGTGAGTTTTAGGACAGCTGGGACTACAGGGATACCCTGTCTTGAAAAGACCCCCAAAAAAGTTAATTTAAGAGTCAATCTATTTTTCAGGTGATTTTGATGTTGGAATAAAGGCAATAGTTTGTTCTTGTTTTTCCAAGTTTGTTTAAGTTTTTCCAAGGATTTTAGTATGAGATGTCTGAAATATTTGGATGTGGACACAATGATATACATTTCCTCTTGGGGCTGCTTTTATTGTGTCCCACAGATTTTGGTATGTATGCTGTACTTTCATTTTTACTTAATTCTAGGAATTCTTAAATTTCCTTCTTAGTTTCTTCCTTGGTCCACTTATCATCATTCCCAGACTCTGTTATTTAGTCGCCACAAGTCTGTGTATGTTTTGTGGTTTCTAGTGCTGTTTATATCTAGATATATTCCACTGTAGTCTGAAAGAATGCGTAATGTCATTTCAGTTATCCCGAAATGGCAAAACTGACTCCATTTTGCTCTAGCTGACTTTTGTTTTACCCTGTGTTTTTACCCAGCCCTTCCCACTGCACCCAGCCAGGCAAGAACATCACATGCAGGCAGTTCCAGGGAGTCCATTATTTCTACAGTACTGAGATACTTACAGGTAGCCAGGTGACATGCTCAAGTAACATGTCCTGCCACCCAACCTAACCAAAACGTTTTGTTAACTGAAAAGTTCTTCGTTAACTGACACCCCCCTGCTCTGGTGTAACCATGGTGATCTGATATAGCTATAGTTATTGGCTTTGTCCCTGGAGTGATGCAATTGTGTTGTTAAGCTTTACAAACTCTCCCCTGGTTTTTTGGGAGTTGCCAGTTTTGGGGGGGGCATTACCCCATCTCTGACTACTGGTTAATAAAGGACTGCTGATTCAACTCAAAACTGTGTGGCATTTCTTACTCCATATTATATTTCCTATATTTGTTGAGACTTGAATTTTGTGGCCTAATACGTGATCAATTTTGGATAAAATTCCCTGAGAAGGACTGCTGAGAAGAATGTGGTTTGGGCAGAATGTTCTGTAGATGCATTTTGGATCCATTTGATTTAACTCCAGTATGTTTTGCTTAATTTTTGTTCAGATAACCTGTCCCTCGGTGAGTGTAGAGTACTGAAGTCACCTGTAGTTAAGGTGTTGGGGTCAATCTGTGATTTTTGATTTGGTAGTATGTCATTAGTGAAGTTTGGTGTGTCTGTACTTGGTGTGAATGTGCTTAGAATCATAGTATCTTCTGGGTGGATCATTACTGTAAATGTGTATGATGTATAATGTTCCTTATCTCTTCTGGTGAGTTTTTCTTTGAGGTCTGTTTTGTCATATACTGCAATACATATGCCTGCTTCCTTCTTAGTTCCATCTGCTTGGAATATCTCTGTCTATCCTATTACCCTAGGGTGGTGTCTGTTAGGGATGGTGAAGTGTGTTCTTGGGGGGGTGACAATTAGATGGATCCTGTTTTTAAATCCAATCTGCCAGTTTGTGTTTTTTTATTTAGGGAATTGAGACTATTAATATTCACTGTTATTGAAAAATGTGTATTAATTCTTGGCATTTCATTGATTTTTGTGGTGTTTCCTTCAACTTCTTTTAATTAACTCTCTCTGGCATTGTTTATTTATTTCCTGTGACTTCTTGGGTGTGTCTAATCTTCTCTTTAGAATGGAATATTCCACCTCTGACAGCTGGCTTAACATCATGAAGTCCTTTAATCTCTTTTTCTCAAGGAAACTTTTTAATCCTCCTTCAATATTAATGGATAGTTTTCCTGGGTATAATAATCTAAGTTGATTATTTTGTTGTCTTTCAGAACTTGGAATACACCTTCCCAGGGCCTTCTGGCTTTGAAAGTTTCTGTGGAAAAATCAAGCTTTATTTGGCTAGACCTGCCTCTATAAGTGATTTCACTGTTATCTCTTGTACCCTTAACACTCTTTTTTTTATTCTGTTTTTTAAATGTTTTAGCCTTAATATGTTAGTTTCTTTTCTGGTCCTGTCTATGTAGTGTTATGCAGGCCTCTTGTACTTGATGGACATGTCTTTCTAGGTTTGGGTAATCATCTTCTATGACTTTTATTGAGAATATACTCTATGCCTTGGCTATATTTTATTCTCTGCCCATTATTTCAAAGTGGGATCTTTTCATGGCACCCCAAAACTTTCTCATGTTTTGTTCACATATGTATATATATATACATATGTATGTATTTTAACTTCTCGATTTTAATAATTAAATACATGTATGTGCATTCACTTTCTCATCAGTCTTCACTGAGTGATGCACCTCTTCTACTTTTCCATCCTAGACTCTCTGTTTTCCTTATGATCCACTCTGTTTGTCAGGCTTTTCACTGAGGTTTGTATTTGGCTTATTGAGTTGTTTATTTCCAGCCTCATTCCAGTTTGGCTTTCTTTAGCAATTCTATCTTTTCACTGAATTTAGTTTTCATATTGGACCGGCCTCTCCATGCTGTTCATCTCTTCATTTTTGTCTTCTTTGAGTCGTTTGACTCAAGTTGTACTAATTCTTTTAAATTCTTTGTTCTTTTTTTTTTTTTTTTTATGTGTATGAATGTACCGTCTGCATGTAAGTTTGTGTGCCCGTGTAGTGCAATGCCGCGGAGGTCAGAAGAGGGTGTCAGATTCCCCTGGAACTGGAGATAAAGATGGTTCTCAGCCACCATGTGGGTTCTGGGGATCAAACCTGGGTCCTCCGCAAGAGCAGTCTGCACTCTTAACCGCTAGGCCATCTCTCCAGCCTTCTTTTCAATTCTTTATCTGGAAGCTCTTCCAGGTCATTGTTACTGGGGTTCATTCCTATGAAATTAGACAGTTGAGGGACATTTTATCTTTTTTTGGAGTTACTTTTCTTTCTGCCCTGGGACTGTTCAGTTGAAGTAGTTTGCTGTGTCCTCTTTCTCTCAAACAACTTTTCTTTCTTCAGTGTAGGTATATACAATGTTCAGGACAGGTTAAGCTGTAGAGGGTTGAGACCTTGTTTTCTTTGGTGGAACTTGTATGAAGGGCTATGGGCTCCATCCCAGTCTTTTGAGAGTCTGCTACTGCACAGACAGTGTCCCAGCATCAGCACATCCCTCGCTGCTCTCCTTTTCTGCCTTCTGGTTATGCCTTTCCAGCTCTAGTTGCTCTCCATTGAATGAGCTCTGGTCCATTGAAGGTTGGGGACAGGAGATCTGAGGAAGTCAGGTGTGTGGTCAGGAGGCTTGTGGGAGGTGCACAGCACCATGCTGTCCTCCAGTTACAAGGCATGGTCAGCCAGGATTTCAATTTTTAAAGCTAGATGGAGGGTTTGGTGGTAAGGTGATTGTCTACTATTCACAAGGCCTATGGGTTACAAGACACAAAAAATAAAAACAAAACACCAAATCCAAGTCATCTGCAACTGTACGAGTTCACCGGGTTGTTTCTCTGGCTTAGGTGTCTTCCAAACCTTTGTGTATTCAAATTTAACCTCTATTGTGAGGTGTTGGGAGGATGAAAATTTCAGATTTTTTCAGAAAATTTCAGTTTCCAGGTGGCCCTTAGAGAAAGACTTAAAATTAGATACAAACATTAGAATAGAACCCCC
This sequence comes from Rhizomys pruinosus, assembly GCA_009823505.1. NCBI lineage: Eukaryota > Metazoa > Chordata > Mammalia > Rodentia > Spalacidae > Rhizomys > Rhizomys pruinosus. The sequence continues at coordinate 1,227,069 of VZQC01008534.1, read as the reverse complement.
ATGATTAATTCCCATGGCTTTATCAGAAGGGGAACCCAAACCATATAAAACATATAAAGCACACACATGCTTCTTATTTCTGTCATGTGCCATGTTAGGGTTCTGGAAAGAAGGCCATTGCTAAAGCCCCCTGATCTTCCCCAAATCAGCTTTTCCTCTTTCTTTCTTTTTGGTCTTTTTGAGACAGGGTCTCCCTGTAGCTCCAGCTGGCCTGGACCTCACTATGTAAACCAAGCTGGCCTTGAACTCATGGAGATCCACCTGCCTCTGCCTCCTGTGGGCTGGGACTAAAGATGTGAGCCACAATGCCCGGCAGCTTTTTTTCTTAATAAAATAGCTTGCCTCGAATATTTTGTTATAATAACAAAACTGCACTAGTGTTGTTATGCATTCATCGTGTGTTGTTTTTAACCAGTGAATTTTAAAACTATATAGAAAAAGGCAGAAATACTACACTCAGATAATTGAATTTAAAAGACATTAGTAATTTGCAATACTTTTCCCAATAATTCAAGTAATACAAGTAAAATATTACTAGAATAATTGAAAAAGAAACTTTGTTTACAGTTCCATTGATCTTGATGCCTATCTTTCAAAACTATCAGCAGTATATGTCAGCTTTGTAGCCTCTTAGCTGTGCTTCTTTAATTTTAGAATAATTTTATGTTTTCTTAATCAATATTATGTAAATGCCTCATAAATGTGTTCACAAATGGCTTCATATTTTGGGTTGTTTAATGAGTTTTCAAGATTGAGAATATCCAGTAGTTAGGTGCTGCATAGTTTTTCAGAATATATATTATGTTCATATCCCGTACGAAAGGATCTGTGAGTCCTAGTCTCCTACATTCACCCAAAATACCTTGCCATGACAGCTTGTTTCTTTGGGTGAAAGGCATTCCAGGTCCCTGTAGCAGTGTGCTTGCTTGGAGATGATGCAGTGTGCTTCCTTGGAGGTGATGTATAGTGTATTGGCATTCTAATTATGAATCCCTTTCAGCTCATGGTGGAGCACTAAATTCTGTGATGTTCACAGAGATCCTGTCACTCTCTCCGAATAAGTGTCTGCAGCTTCCTGACTGTCGACAGACACTGCTGAGCCCTAAGAACCAACCTTTTAGCCAAGCTCACATCTCCACCCTCAGCAGGCTGTAACCAATAACCTGCTGCTGCTGCTGCATGGATATTAACCTCTCTCGGAGCCATGCCCAGGGATCAGAAGCGGTGTCTGTGTGATTCTGGATTCTGTTACCTTCTGTACTCTCTCAGCTAGATTTCTTCTGTCTCTTCAAAACTGTTAAGGACCGTCTAGAGGGATGGCTCAGTGGTTAAAAACACCAGCTGTTCCTGCAGAGGCCCTGGTTCATCTCCCAGCACCCACATGATGGCTAACAACTGTCCACAACTCCTGTTCTAGGGGATCTGACAGCTCCTTCTGGCTTCTGTGGGCAATGCTCACGCATGGTGCACATGTATTCTTAATACAAGCAAAACATTCATATGCATAAAATAAAAATAAAAAGGAACATTTTATTAACCACCATGTACAAATAGTACTTCTATTGCATTTTCCAGAGAATATAATCTATAAATGTTAGTACCAACAGGAGTCAAGGGAACAGAATCTAAAATGTGATACTGAGACTGAGTTGCTGCTGGGTGCCTGGAAATTTGAACCACATTACAGGCTTAGCCAGAATGTGAACAAAACCCTCTTGGACTCCAGAAATGTCAATATGAAACCTTTCCCCAGAGTCCAGATATGGATGGATACTTGACAGACATTTGAGAAGTTCTGAGTATCTGGCTGGCTGAGGAAGGGGAAAAAAGATTACAGGTTTGAGCTAAAAAGTTAGAAGACAGTCCCTCATTCCCACGGAGTCCTGGGGACAGGTTTGAGCTAAAAAGTTAGAAGACAGTCCCTCATTCCCACGGAGTCCTGGGGATAGGCACATCTCTGTGGATGAACCTGCTGGATAAAAACCCCTGGTATGGTTGGCTCTGCCTCCCATGATGCCAAATCTAGGGGACTGTCAGGTCCAAGTCTTGAAGGGGTTCTTGTTCCCAGCACCTCTGACCAAAGGGAAGATGGATGGATAGAGTGCCAGATGGCCACAACACCATGTCCAACGTGCTTGGAACCCAGCTACACAGTATTCTCAGGTTATCCCTCCAGCTTCAATAGATTTACAAATTGGCATGGTGATGTGGGCTTGTGGCCACAGCTGTGTGTGACTCTGGCCAGTAGTGAATTGGGATAAACAGGGTATATGGTGCTTTGAGAGATATCACAGTGAGCTCTAGAGTCAGACATTTGATACTGAAAGATCCTTATGGCTTTACATTTAGTAAAGGTAACATACTTAACTTTTCTCTACAGTCATCAAACCAATAGCAGAATCTACTTACGGGTTCTTTCCAATACTAACCAGGTGAGCACCCAGCATTGGTAGTACTGATATCTGTGGGGTGTGCTCTGCCTCAGCCACACAGAATGTCTCTCCAGTGCCCCAGCCTCCCAGCACCTCTGAGAAAGCAGCAGCCTGTTCTCCCGTGTGCTTCCATCCTCCATCCTATGAGAGATGCCTGCCCATGCTCCAAGCTCCCCTCGTATGTCGTTTACCTTTGAGGAGCTTTGTTTAGCCGCATTGACCTGGGTGGTTGACACACTAGGAAGAGGGAACTTCACCTGGCTGCGGAATTTCCTCTATGGGAGTGGCCTGTGGGCATGTCTGGTCAAGCATTTTCTTGATGGTTGAGTGATGTGGGAGGGCTCAGCCCACAGTGGGCGGTCCCCCCCACCCCCACCCCCCACCCCCAGGCAGGTGGGCCTGGGATGTATAAGAAAGCACGGGAGCCAGCCAGGGGAAGCAAGCCAGTAAGCAGCATTCCTCCACGGTCTCCACGGACTCTGCTTCAGTTCCAGCCTCCAGATTCCTGCCTTGGCCCCTCTCAAGGATGGAATGAAACAAGCCCTGTCCCCCCCACCCCAAGTTTGTTTTGATCAAATTTTTATCACAGCAACAGAAACAAAATTAAAATAATCTCCATCTCATAGAATCTAAACTTCTTACTGACCCATCCACTCTTCCCTGAGTCATATCCCCTTCAGAGACCACAGGCCCGTCTTCTCTACCCACATGCTAGTCAGTTTCTTTAACTGTGACAAAAATCCCTCAGCTAAACAGTTTATAAAAAGGAAAGGTGTATTTGGGTTCAGGGTTTCAGAGATCTCCACACATGTCTGGTTTATGCCGTTGTGTTTGAATTTGTGGTGAGGCAGCTCAGTAATGTGTGTGTGTGTGTGTGTGTGTGTGTGTGTGTGTGTGCGTGTGTGTATGTGTATCTGCATAAATGTGTGTATATGTGTATGTCCATATGTGTGTGTATATGTTTGTGTATTTGTATTTATGTGTGTATATGTATTTATGTGTGTGAATGTTCACATAACAGCTGGGAAGGAAAGAAGAGGAGGATGAGGAGAGAGGGAGACAGACAGAGAGACTCACCTCAAGGGAATAGTACAAGGACCTTCTTCCACCACCTCTTGTAATTCCACCATTTCCCAATATTGCCCCAGGCTGCACCCAGCCTCTAGCACATGAGTCCTTAGGGGAACACTTAAAGTACCAATGACAATAGCTTATTCAAGGCCTGAAGACACTTCAGCAAAGCCTGGCTAGGGGAACTATAGTGGTTTGAATGTGTGCGCGTCTGGGGAAGTTGAGAGGCGTGGCCTTGCTGGGGGCGCGCTTTGGGAGTGCACAGTCCCCTCCCATTTGCTTTTGTTCTCTCTGCTTCCTGCCTGTGCTTGGAGACATGAGCTCTTAGCTTCCCCCTAGGGCTGCCACTTGCCTCCCCAGCCGTTATGGACTCTCCTCTGAACCCATAAGCCCAAATCAATGCTTTCTTCTCAAAGTTACCTTGGTCATGGTATTTTATCACAACAACAGAAAAGTAACTAATACTCAGAACATGACAGTTTATGCAAAGTCAAAAGAATGGGATTTCTAGAGAGTCCTGTGTGTGAGGAAACACAGGCCTGGGCTTGTCTACAAGAAAGCTAAGGGACATGTGCATAGAATGTGCATTTATTCAATCTTCCACTCACCAGACAGATTTTGGTATCTGGCATGTGCTGGGCACTGGGTCAGGTACTGCGGACTCAGTGCTGGGCATGATGGTGTTTTGAGCTTAGAGCAGAGGTTAGTTAGGAAGTCTGTGCTTTACTGAAGGAACAGATTAAAGGAAAGTAGCCAAGTAAAGAAACAAGGCATTTCCAGATAATGTTCAGTGCTGCAGTCTGCAAGGCAAGTCTGTCTTGAAGGACTAAATGGCTCTGACTAAGCCTTTGTCAGGAGTTTGGCCCTTTGCCTTGCGTGTGATAGGGAAGCATTAGAACGTGACGTGATTTGCTTTGTGAAAGGCTTTTTCTCCCTGCTGAACAGATAATAGATTGTAGAGATGGAAGGGTGGCAGCAGGAAGCCAAGACAAGAGCACTGCAATTTGTTCAAGTAAGAAGTCAGAGTGTTTGGATGGGAAAGATGGTCAAGATAGGAGAAAAGAATCGTATTAAAGGAGGTAGCAGGGATGTATAAAGCACTGTGCCAATGTTGTCAGAGCAGTGGGAGACCAGGGAAGGGGCTGGGATGATGCCTGGATTTCTGCCTCAGGGAACTGGTGGAACGTCACGAGATCTTCTTCAAGGGGAATGAATGGTCCTTATGAGCCACTCAAGTGTGGGTATCAAGCACTCAGGGTTCCAAAGCAAGGTCCAGGCAGAATCAGATGTGCAGGACAGTAGTGTTACTGGCTTGGGGCAGATATAAATTTACAGTTCTAGATGAGATCACCTAGGGAACTAGCATAGATTGACAGAAGCCATCAGGATCACATGTTGAGTCAGGTTGGTAAGAGAAAAAAATGAGGAGGCTGATGTGGGCCCAGCCTGGAGGAAGTGGTGTTCACTAAGCCCAGCGGGTTCTCCTTTGGGGTCTCATGAATGACTGTACAGATGAATATATTCATCTCTGCTTTTTAAATGGGATGACAGGGGCTTGAAGAATTTGGGAACATTATATAATGACACACTCAAAAGCAAGCTGGAAAATGTCAAGTTTGGGGTTTGAAATGCTCTTATCCCAAAACCCAAAGTATTTAAAATATGTATTTATTATTTTTATTTTGCATGTGTGTGTGTGTATGTGTGTGTGTGTGAGGTTGTGTCTAACACGTGTATACAGTGCTATATTCCTGTAGCTAGAGTTAGAGTTGATTGTAAGCCACCTAATATGTGTGCTGGGAACTGAATCTGGGCCCTCTATAGTAGCAGACAGTGCTCTTAACCGCTGAGCCATGTCTCCAAACCCTGAAAATTCAAGTTTTAAAACACTGCTCAGTACTGTGAATCATATTGTGGTGCTATTATCAATGATTCTGGATGTTTTCAGATCAGAAGCTATTTGCCAAGGGTTTAGTCAGCAGATGTGTATATCACATCACATTTTGCAACTGGGATTCATATCCAAAAAGTTTTATTTTTTAAAAATTAGTTTAATTATTTTATCACTTAGCAACTAAAATTAATACTATAGAATGAAAATGGACAAAGAATAACAAAGTTCAGTTAGATTTCAGTAAAACCTATTTATTAATAACAATTGTTAAATGTGACTAATTTAGAAGAGTCTCCAAGCTCATTTTTGTCCCAAAGATCTACAGTCTAGTGACTATCATTTCCATTAGCTTCTGTGATGCCTAATCCTGGATGTCAACTTGACTGGATCTGGGATTAACTAAAATGAAAAAGAGGTCTTCAGATTGGATCATTTGAAGCTGGAAGACTCACCCTAAATGTGGGCGTTACCTTCCGATGGAAGCCCATATAAAAGGCCATAGCAGAAGGGAGCCCATTCATTTTTTGCTGCTTGCCTTTTCTCTCACTGGTGAGTTCGTCTTGCTGCTGTGATCAACTCCTCAGATTCCAGCATAGACTGAAGACTAGCAGGTCTCCCAGAATCCATCAGGCCTTTGGAGCCAGAATGGGGACTACTGAGACATCCAGCCTCGTGGACTAAGCAACTACTGGATTTTCAGCCTCTCCAGTGTGGTGCAACGATTGTTAGACTACTTAGACACTATCCTGTGAACGAATCTAGGAAATGGATAATAGAGAGATAGATAGATTTATGATATGGATGAGCGTAGATCGATTTCGTCTCCCAATTCTGTTTCTTTAGAGAACCTTGACTAATATAGCTTCCCTCCCAGGCCACTTCACCAGGTGGCACTATTGAGGCTTCTTTTGGAAAAGCAAGCATAGACTGGGTCTCCACAAATCTCCATTTCCTTACAAATCTCCTGTCCCCTTTACTGATACCCTTAATTTCTCTCTGAATCTTTGATGCATATCAACTTGTGGAAGAGCATTTGGAGACACAATTCCTATATCAACATTTCAACTCATAATAAAACTGCAGTTTACTGCTTATTTTGTATGCAAACAAAACTGTTTTACTACTGAAACCGGACTGCCAGGAACATGCCGTGTGGATCTTGAAATTTGAGGATTTTTGTTTCAGTCTGACAACTGCTCAACACTGTGGCCAGAGGTCTCAGGTGGGACTTCAATAGAAGCAGACCTGCCCAATGCAGCCCACCTGGTCAGTGTTCTAAGCATGTCCAGCTCCGGACCCAGCTTCCTCAGAGCCTGTGCCACACCATTGCTGTCCACAGTACTAGGCTGTAGTAGCACTGAAACGGGGCCCTGTTGATCTGTCAATTGAATATCTTAGGTCAGGTCTTAGAAAGGAGGGTTGGATTTGTGCTCTGAGGAAGATTGGTAAGAGATAGAGAAATAGCCTGTGCGAAAGGACATGCAGGAATGTGTTTGAAGGAGAGCTTCAGTCTGATCAGTCAGTGGCCAATGCAATTTAGAAGCATCCACAGCATGGCGAAGGACTCAAGTATTTTTCAAAACTTGGTTCGAGACCTCGTCATCTCACCCCCTTCCTTATTCTTTAGCCATTTCCTACCTACCAATAATTTATGTCATATTCTACATGTGGCTGTGGCTGGATCTGGCCATGAAAGCTAATGGTTAAACATTCAGAAAATTTTGAAGCCAGATGTTAATCTAGCCATTATTATATAAGCAAATAATATAAACTCACAACAAAATATAAACAACTTGTATGCTTAAAAAACCAAGACTCAAAACTCAGCCTCCTAGTTGTTCCCTCTTCCTGTGCTCTGGAAGTTATTTTCTCGTCAGTTCCACCTCCATGTTCAGTTCAGTGTTGGCATCCTGGTGCCCAGACACTGGCCCAAGCGGGGAGTATTTCCACTGCATTTTTGAGAACAGATCCTTAAATACCACCACTGTGCCACTGTGTGAATTCCCTTGCATTTGTTTACTAACTCCTCTGCCAGGTCCCTGGGGCTCCTAAGTATAGAAGAGGGTAAAGTCCAGAAGTCCAGAATACAAAGCAGGTGTCTACACTGTGTACACATGTACGCTTAAGAGAACACGTTATTAGAGATGGTCAAGGCTATGCTTTCATCATTTATTGCACAGTATTTTGTTATTTACTAAACTTCAAATCATGCATTTAAATCCTTTGTCCTTGTCAGTCAGAAATCTTGACTTATCTTCTTTATTTCCCCAGTGGAACAAAACTGAAGATCCAAACTTGAGCACATACAACTTCAGCCACCTCATATTTGACAAGGGGGCCAAGAAGACACAAGGGAGGAAAGACAGCATCTTCAGCAAGTGGTGTTGATAAAACTGGATCACCACTTGTAGAAATTAAACCCCTACCTCCTGCCCTGTACAAAGGTCAACTCTAAAGCCAGGTGTGGTGGTGCACGCCTTAAATCCTAGCCCTTGGGAGGCAGAGGCAGGCAGATCTTTGTGAGTTCAAGGCCAGCCTGGTCTACAGAGTAAGTTCCAGGACAGCTGGGGCTACAGTGAGACCCTGTCTTGAAAAGACCAAAAAATAAAAAAGTCAACTCCAGATGGATCAAAGACCTCAACGTGAAACCCCAAACTCTGAAGATGATAGAAGAAAAAGTTGGCAGCAGACTACAAGACATACACGTAGGAAAAAGACTTCCTAAATTCCTAAATCAGACAGGAGCTGCGCAGGAATTAAGGTCGACAAATTATAAATGGGACCTCATTAAACTCAAAAGCTTCTGTACATCAAAAGAAACAATCAAGGAAGTGAAGAGAAAACCCAGAGAGTAGGAGGAAACCTTCACCACAGATACATCTGACAAAGCATTGATTTCCAGAATATATAAACTACTCAAAAAATGAAGAAAGAAAACAAATGACTCACACAAAAGATGGAGCAAAGAGCTGAACAGAGACTTCACAAGTGAGGAATTAGAGTTGGCTGAGAAATACCTTAAAAAGTGTTCAACATTGCTAATAATTAAGGAAATGCAAATTAAAACCACTTTAAGATATTATCTCACTCTGATAAGACTGGCTAGGATCAAGAAAACAAATGATACCAAGTGCTGGAGAGGTTGTGGGGAAAGGGGAACACTCATCCACTGCTGGTGAGAATGTAAACTGGTACAACCACTATGGAAGCAGTGTGGAGAAACCTTGGAAGACTCAAAATGAGCTTGCCACGTGCCACGTGACCCAGTCATAGCACTCCTGGGTATATGCCCACAAGACTCTTCTTACCGCAGAGATACATGCACAGCTATGTTTATTGCAGCTCTGTTCACAATAGCAAGGAGCTGGAACCAACCCAAGGGCCCCTCAACTGACAAGTGGATAGAGAAAATGTGGTACATCTACATAATGGAGTTCTATGCAGCAGTAAAAAAAGACAACATCATGAACTTTGCAGGTAAATGGATGAAACTAGAAGATGTTATGTTAAGTGAAGTAACACAATCCCAGAAAAACAAACTGTGAATGGTATCCCTCATCTGTGGATGCTAGCACCAATTACTTAGTGCCTGTGTGTGTGTGTGTGTGTGTGTGTGTATGTGCTCATGGGTGTATGTATGTATGTCTGTGTGTATATACACATGAGTGCAACTGCTCAGGAAATACGGAGGAGCTCACTGGATTCCCTGGAGTTATAAATGGCTGTTAGCTGCTCAACTTGGATGCTGGGAATACAACTAAGGTGGTCTGCAAGATCATCACATGCTTATAACTGCCCCCAACTTGTCTTGGTTAAAACATTTGAACTTGAATCAAGTTCCAAGTGACTTTCTCCTCAATCAGTCCCAGTTAGTCATGTGAGACACTTTTATTTGCAAGGGATGAGTGGGCTGTTTCTTCATTCCATGCAGAATTGTGCTGGGGACAGACCCACCATGCTACAGTCCAAAACTATAGATTGTGACTCTATAGGGCATTATATAACAGTGAGAGGTTACTTAACTGGAAACATTTAACATATTTCTGAACATACACAACCAAAATCCAATTAAGAATCAAACGTATAATAATCCAACATGCTTCTGGCCTTGCCTGGCCGTGTTTGCCCGTGTCATACATGTGATTTAAGTGCAGCCTTAGTTCTGAACAAGCCACACCTGCACACTTCAATGAACATATGGTCATGCAGTGCACCTTGGCTCAGATTTGAGACTATTACATGTCATGAACTGCAGTGTTTCTACCGTACATACACAATCTTCCACTTGTCTGGGAAGATGATGGTTTAATTACAGAAAATACTTTTAATATTCCCTCTGGTCTTCCTCAATGTGTGGATCAGGTCAGTATGCATTGGATTAGTTACATGTTAGAATATTTGATTTTAAAGTATACTGTTATTTCCCCTGACAGAAACATACATGTTCTACTGCAACAAGACAAAGCCTCTTAGTAATATTTCTTGATCGTCCCTGGTGAATGCATCTGTGTGAGGATAATTTTGATTCACTTATTTAATGTATATGAATGCTTTGCCTGCATGAATGTAAGTGCACCTGTGTCATGTAATGCATGAGGAGGCCAGAAGAGGGCATCAGATCCTCCGGAACTGGAGTTAGAGATGCTTGTTATCCACTACAAGTGTGCTGGGAGCAGATCCCGGATCCTCTTCAAGAGTATCCAGTGTTCTCAACAGCTGAACTGTCTCTCCAGCCCCTGCAATGGTATTTTAAGTTAAGCACACACAAATGTTATTTCATAAACTAAATCTGTATTTATTTGAGGATTTATTAGCCAAATGTAGGAGAACAATATTTTTCAATTATGGGTAAGTGGCTAAATTACAAAAATCCTGATGGTTAGCTGACAAACTGTGTAGTATATCCAAATCAACAAGAAAGAATAAATCTGTTAAATCATTTTTGCAACATGAATTTAATTCTAAAAATAGTGGTGCCCTGAAAACCCTCTTGGCTTAATTTGTAATGAATTTTTAGCTATGTAGAGCAGAAAAACAGCCAAAGTAAAACACCTCCCCACCAAACACACAGTGCACTGCAGTAAACCAAAGGAAACGGATTACTTTTTAAATCTTCAAATAAAGAAAAGCAATGTCATGAGAAATTTGTTACTGTCAACGAAAACTATTTACTTACACAATATGAAACTTCTTATTTAATTTCAAAAGCTAAAAAGCCCTAGATGAAGGAAAAAAAATCTCATGTTTCCCAGTGTTGTTAAAAATCTCAGAAGATCCGGTGCCTGCTACAATTAAATTATCAGAAACCAGCTGGGTGTGGTGGCCCATGCCTTTAATCCTATCACTTGGGAGGTAGAGGCAGGTGGCTCTTTGTGAGTTCAAGGCCAGCCTGGTCTACAGAGCATATTCCAGGACAGCTGGGGCTACAGGGAGACCCTGTCTTGAAAAGACCAAAAAACCCCACAAATATCAGAAACCCTTCATGGAAAAAGTATGAGGATGAAATTCATAAAATTCCCTTACAAATAACATACAAATAAGAAATAAGGTAGCTTTAGAGACTGGAGAGATGGCTCACTGGTTAAGGGAACTGGCTGCACTTGGAGAGGACCCAGATTCAGTTCCCAGCACCCACATGGTGGCCAATAATTGTCCTTAATTCCAGTTCCAGAGGATCTATCATACTCTTCTAGCCTCTACAGGCATTATTGCATATACACGGTACACTTACATACATGCAGCCAAAACACTCATACACATAAAATAAAAATTAAGTAAACTTTAAAAATGTTTAAAAAGAAATGAGGGGGTTCCTAAGTTTAAACTGACAATTGAAATTAAAAGATGAACCAGTTGTAAATTTAATTGATCTGAAATAACTAGTTATGGCTTTTGAAATTGGACTATTTGTTGCATTAAAACCATTTCAATGACTTAAGGCTGGAAAGATATCTCAGCGGGTAAGAGCATTCACAGTTACTGCAGAGGATCCAGCTTCTGTTCCCAGCACCCTCATGAAAGGTTAACAGTCATCTGTCACTCCAGGCTCAGTGGATCTAGCACCCCCTTCTGGCCTTTGTGGGCATTATGTACATAGGCTGCACTTACATGCAGGCCAAGCACATAAAATAAAAAAGAAAATAAAAAGTCAATGATTTAAATGTGACATTTCAAGGAAGAATTTGTAACATATTCATGTTAGAGGATGAAGTTTAAAGGTTTACTATAAAAGCTAACATTTGAAAGAATAAGATTGGAATGGTTCTTTAGAAATGTCTGTAGCTATAGATGATTAAAAAAATTTAGTCTCAAAAGATTTAATGGCAAGAATTGTTAACAGGCCAACTAAACAGCCTGCAGATCATTCCAGATATGCTTCCTTTCAAATCTTGATTCTGAAATGTATGTTGGGTTTGTAAACTACACTCAGTTGAAATAAAAACAAAAATTTCCACCTTCATTAAAAGTTCAAGAAGAGGGGCTGGAGAGATGGCCTAGCGGTTAAGAGCGCCAACCGCTCTTACAGAGGACCCGGGTTCGATCCCCAGCACCCACATGGCGTCCGAGAACCGTCTGAAACTCCAATTCCAGGAGAACTCCAGTTCTAGGGGAATCCAACACCCTCTTCTGACCTCCGCGGCATTGCACAACACGGGTGCACAAACTTGCATGCAGACAGTACATTCATACACATACAGAAATAAATAAAATTTAAAAAAAAGTTCAAGAAGAATTTGCTGAGCTATCAAGTAACACAGGTTTTTTTTTTTTTAAATTTTTTTACTTCAGTTTCACTTAATAAAATCATTAAATGAATTTTGGAGTGAAATTAAATGGGATAGAGTTTCCAACAATTTCTGAAAACACCCTGAATGTACATCTTCCATTTTGTACTGTACATTTACACAAAGCATTGTTCTCAATCTGATTATTATAAAACCAAAATATTGATCAACTTTGAATAATCGTGAAGATGCTCTCTTTCCTGAAATATCAAATATTCAACCAAAATCTATTTTTATATAAAAATAAACAATTGTATCTGTCTCAGTCATATGCATATTTGCTTTCATCTTTAATAACTGGTAAAATTATATTGATACCAAATAATCATTGTTAGGCTGGAGGTCTGGGACAAATGCCAAAAATGGCGTGGACATGGAGGTCCCTGCCCTTCTCTTCTGGCCAAGAGCCCCTGCTTACAAAACCCCATACAAGATACCATATATAGCCAACATCTAGTTCCAGATTCCAAAGTGACAACTGGACATAAGACCTATCTACAGGCCCCTAAAATGCACCTAATAGGATAATACCCCTGTACCACTACTTTCCCTTCCTTCCCCTTTAAAAAGCCGCTACTCCAGCTGTGGGGGGGGGAATCACTTCACTGACCTTGGCCCATGAGGTAGGTGAACTCTCCCAAGAGCAATCTTTTCTCATTAAACCCTGCTTTTATATTTTAATTGAGCTAATCTGGCATATTGCCTTGGTGGAGAAGCCTTTCAATCATTTTTAAATAAAGTTCTTCATTATTTATTATCGGTAAATGTTTGATATATGCTTATTTTATATATCTATATACCCAAGATGACTTACAGATTTCTTGAGTGAAAAGACTGTAGGAAGAAGTTGAAGAAACTGAGATAAATAAGAAACAAATCCAGAGGTTGTCCTTTCAGACACCAAGTTGTTCTATGTAGCTGAGGCCTAGCTTCATCTCGTGATAAGTTTCATTTCTTTAAGTTTAAGTTTTGTTTTCCCTGAAATATAAAGGGGCAGTTAAGGATCAGTTTCTTCTTACTGGAAATCACATGTGCCCCTAAAAGCCTGGCTGTAACTGCCGACTCTTGCTTCAGTAATTGGCTTGCTTGCTATATGCTACTCCTTGATTTGGTATTATTTTTTATATTAAGTATGATTGGCTAGTGTACTTATAAAAGCTGTGTAACCCATTTCTCCTGAGCTGAATGGGATCTGGCCATAATTAATAAACCATCATTTTTTACCTCCAAGTGGTCCTGCAAGTGGTCTCTCCATTGCAACTCTGTTACAGAAACCCTGACTTGTATCATAGATTATACATGCTATAGGGCAGAAAGATGGACAAGAATTGTCCACTCCCTTCAGAAGAAGGGAGTGGACAAGTCAGGGTTCCAATGACTAGAAGTTGAGGCTGGTGGTTAAGGTCAGAGAGGAGAAGGGGCTGGCTATAGGCTACCAGGTTCAGCTTTCATATTAATGTTAGTGTGAGTGAGTGTGACTAGAGTCGCTGCATGAAGGAAGCAAGAGACTCCAGAAGGTGGAATGAGGTTTGTTGGAACTCAAGGGGGCTAGACCTCTGGGAACAGGTGAGCCAGCAGCAGAGTGGCTGGCAGTCAGACCTCTGGGAACAGGTGAGCCAGCAGCAGAGTGGCTGGCAGTCAGATCTCCCAGAACAGGTGAGCCAGCAGCAGAATGGCTGGCAGTCAGGGTTTGTAAGTGGGAGAGCTCATATTGCAGAAAGAGGGTTTGGGAGTCTGCTCACCATGTAACTGCAAGATTGTCTGGTGGAACTTCTTGAGTCAGGGAACACTTTTTTTTTTTCTTTTCTACCTGGTTCTGAAGAAGAAGTCTCTCTGTCAGGGGTCTGGAGCAAGTGCTTTTTTTTCTTTTCCTCTGTCTGTTTTCTGATGCAGAGAATAGCTTTTGGTTCCTGCCTAGAGTACACAGACCCAGAAAGGAAAGTCTCCACTTAAGTTAATCTTTGCCTAGGGTCTGGGGTGGTAGGTTCTGAGTCCCAACACTTAACTATTGTATGGTGCTGTTCTGGGGAGACATGCTCTAACATCTACTCACTCCAGTTAGGGAAACAACAGACCAAAGAAAGGATACTGCCACAGTCCAGATCCAACATGAGGATCTTTGTGAGTTCAAGGCCAGCTTGGTCTACAGAGTGAGTTCCAGGACAGCTGGGGATACAGGGAGACCCTGTCTCGAAAAGACCAAAAAACAAAACAAAACAACAACAACAAAAAAACAGATCCAACATGATAAATTAGTGAGTTTCATTAGAATTTCTTACCAGGAGTGTGGGTGAAAGTTACTTACAGGTGCAGAAATGACTCACAGACAGCTCTATCACCAACAGCCCACCTAAGCATAAGTGACAGCTCACGAAAGCTACAAACCTGGAGCACACTGTACAGCCTGCAGGCAGCTGGACAGGTTGGAGAGGGTCCTTTCCAGGTAGCCCAGTTGTCTTTCTTCCAGGCAGCTCACTGGTCTCTGTTTGTTTCAAGAAGCTCACCATTGTCTCAGAGTGACTCTCAGCTGTCTGAGGGAGAAAGGGGCCTAGTGAACCTGGTCAACCTCAGGGACTTCTTGGAGCTATTGAGTTGTTTACCTCCTGAGCTTAACAGCTTCCCTGCAGTATGGAATATTCTGCCTCCTCTCAAACATCGGGTTGTCTACCTATAGCTTCCTTTCAAGATAGGTAGGAGGGTGTATCTGCAGGGAAACTGCTACCTGACACTTACTGAGGCCGGATCATCAATAAGTATGGAAACTGGAGAGTAAACTAAGAAAACCAAACACTTGATTTTCCTCATGCGTGTTCTCCATCAAAGAGTTCCTGGCTCTGAGCATTTACGGATGGGAACATGAGTAGAATATTGTTCATGGAATGGAGGTCTGGGTCCTAGATTCTGCATATTTTTCTCAAATTGATGGTCTCCAGATATGTCCATTTTCCACCAAATGACAAGATGTTCCTCTTCTTTTTTTATTTTATTGTTTTTATGTGTATGAGTGTACTGTCTGCATGTAGGTTGGTGCGCCCATGTCCTGAAATGCCGCGGAGGTCAGAAGAGGGCATGGGGTTCCCCTGGAACTGGAGTTAAAGACGGCTCTTAGCCACCATGTAGGTGCTGGGAATCAAACCCAGGTCCTCTGCAAGAGCAGTCAGCACTCTTAACCACTGAGTGATTTTCCTCTTTTTTATGACCCAGTCTCACTCATGCACACTTCCTATTTTCTCCATCCATTCATGTGCTGATGGACATCTAAGTGGCCTCCACACGCTGGCGGCTGTGAGCAGTGCTGCCATATCTTGGAGGATGATCGGCTCTATTCCTTCAAAGTATGTACTTGTGTCTAGGAGTCTAGACTTATTGTGGATTTTGCTGTTATTTTTCTCGAGATGGGGTCTCCCTCTGTACCCAGGTTGGCCTGAACTCACCATGCAACCCAAGCTGGCCTCAACTTTGTTGCTGTCTTCTTCCTTTAGGCTCATGCATGCTGGGATTAGAGGGGTGAGACTCCACAGTTGTTTTTCTACTTGTGTACTGGTAAGTGCTTTTGAAGAAGTCCTGATCTCACCGACCCTCAGTGGAAAATGGCTATTGTTATGCTCCCAGTTCTTACTGGGCTATCATATTTCTTATGGGGCTATTCAGTTAGTTGGCTGCAAAGACTGTTACCATATCATTGCTGTGATTCACAGGTGGGACCTTACATAGTGTTAAGATTCAAAGAAGGCGTATAAATTAAATACTGTAGCATTAACAATGTTTACAATGTATCCTTTTATGTTTTGAGAATTCCAAATGAATGCTGTGTATGCATGGCTTTCTCCTCTCCCTCTGTCATGTTACCCTGCTTGCACTAAATATCCTGACCTCTTCTTTAATATATATATATATATATATATATATATATAATTTATATGTATGTACACACACATACATACATGTTCATTACTGAGCATTCTATTCCAGGCACGTGACATAGGTTTGGCATTGCTACTTTTATATTTGACAGCAGAACAGTGGAGTCCATGCATGACACATTGTAGGAACCCTCCAGGCCAGCCGGCGGAGTTCCAAGGCCCTGACCAGGAAGAGGTGAGAAGATGGTGGAGCACCGATTCTGGGAGTTGGATGAAGGGCAGGGAATACATGAGCACCTGCCAGCTCGTTTATTGTGGGAAACAAGGGTTTATAGGTGATCATCCTCTGCTTCTTCTGGAAACACCTCAGGTGCTGATCAGACCACCCACTCAGCTGTTGCTTCTGAGCACAGGTTAAATCCATTCAGTATACAAGGAGGTCAAGCATGTCGCTACAGGTGGGTGACACTCTACAACACATAATACGTAATTATAGCAGTGAATTGGCAGTGAGGAATACAAGAAGAAAAGGCAGCACAGAGCCTATGATCTAGTCTTGGAAAATACATTACTTCATAAGCTTGCTTGAAAACAAACACACATATGAGAGTGTGCGTGTATATAGCTGATGGCTGTCTAACAAAAGTCCTAGTGCCAGGCAAGGGACATCTCCCTTCAAGTTGCTGGTTAGGGTAGCCCAAGAGATTCCCAATGTAATATAGGCTATTTCAGCAGCCCTTGATTGCCACATCCCAAAACTTGAAGGTAAGACCTCGGTGTACTTCAGACACAGAACTTGGAGCAGTTGATCTGGGGTTGGCCTGGAAGCCTCCTTCCTGAAGACAATAACACAGGAGTCTGGGCACCGTCTGGTAAGGCCTGCCAAAAGTTGATGAACCTGGTGGGGGCGTGTCCCTAGAGGAGAGACCTGTTCAGAGGCGACTGTAGCATGTACAGGATGCTCAGGAATGGGGTGGTCTGAAGTACACCTCCACGGCCCCTTTTGGACAATCTCTTCTAATGTCAGTCATCCATTCCCAGTGCCCACATCATGTGGTGGAGAGCATCATATCCTGTATGTATGCCTAAGAACTTGCATTTCCATCTTCTCTAGCGGACACTTACCACTCTCGATCCCAGGCAAAGGCCTGTCTTCCTTGTTGTGCTTCAAGCCACCACCAATGGTGATTCTTGTGTTTCTGTTCACCTGATTGGCTAGTTCCATCTAGTGAGCTTTAATTCCCCCCCACTCTGTGATTTCTTTTGTGGCTCACAGATAATTCAAGCATGTTATTATTAAGCCTTCAGGTGTTTGTGTATTTTCTATAGTTTCTTTTACTGTCAGTTTCTAGTTTCATTGCCTTATGGTCCAGTACAATACAGGTATTATTTAAATTTTGTGTATTTTTACTGACTGAAACAGTGAACTTCTGCTCAAAACAGTCAACTTCCCCATGGAGAATATTGAGAAAGACTGAGAAAGAGATGAATAGCATGTTTGGCAGAATGCATGAGCTCTGGAGGGGTGGGGTATGGGGGGGGGACACGGGTCTAGATCTGATAAAAAATATATGTATAAATAAATAAAAAAATAAAATAAATTTTGTGTATTTTTAAAGATGTATCTATGTCAGAAATTTATTCCATTTTAGAGGAAGTTCCATGAGCTGCTAAGATACATGGGTTCTTCAGTTGTTAGAAGGAATATATATATCAATATATCAATACCATTTGATCTATGATACAGTTTAATTTTGTAGTTTCTTTGGTGTTTTTTGTGTGGATGATATATTGATCAGAATGGTATGCAGAAAATCTATTTTCATTGTGTCTGGATCTATCTTCTCCTCTGTTTCCAGCAGCATTTGTCTTATGAATTGGATACATCAACATCCAGTGTGTAGACGCTTGGCCATAACTACAGTTTTGATGGATTGTTCCCTTTTCAATGTGTACTGAGTACTTCCTTCTTGATCTCTTCTGACTGAACTTGGCCAGGGTCTGCTTTGCTGTATGATACACTGTGTCTATTCCTGTCTGCTCTCAGATTCCATTGGCCTGTTGTAACATCTTGCATCCTGTCACTTTCAGTCAGTCTATTCAGTGAGGTGTGTTTCTTGCAGGCAACAGTTGCAATTGGGTCTCGGCTTTTAATCCAATTGCACTATCTGTACCTTCATTTAGAGAATTAAGATCCTTTCAGTTATGGAAAGATACATTATCAATTCTTGTCCCTGAACTGTTTTTCTTCTGACTGATTGGAAACACCCACGGAACTTTCTTCTCCAACCATTGCTTGTCTTAGGGATTTAGTTATTTACTGACATCACAATGTTCTGGTATGTTTGAATCTGGAGCGTGATTTATTATTTCCCACATCCTCCCCCCCTTTTTTTTGTCTTCTCCTTCACACGGGGCCCACCCCTTCTCTCGCCATCTAATGTTCTTTCTTTTTCAACACAGTTGGCAGTTCAGCTGTGGTGTTGTAATGGAAATTAACCTCAGACTGACCTGCCCCATAAGAAGACTCAAACCATTCTCAGAATGCAGAGAAAGTTATTCTTTATTGTGTGTGGACCTTAGACTGGGCAAAACCTTCTTCAGAGAACCTGAGACACTAACCAGAGATACATACACATTTTTATAGGACTTTTCACGTCATCTTTTGGGGTGAAATCCATCGTATTCATGATCTGAGATTTCCAACACAGAAATATACATGGCCGTTCGGTTATTAGGGAATTTAAGCAGTCACCATTTTACAAAGAAGCAGATATTTCAGGCAAGTGTGGGGTTGTAACACTTCCTAGTAGTATGCTGATGCCAATACAGTCTTAGCTAGCTATTTTAACAAGTCAGACATGGTAGCAGGTGCTTCCTGAAAGGCCACTGCAAGAGGCAGCATACTCCAAGGTCCCCATAGTACAGGTTTCGTGTTTGTCTGTCTTCTCATATCTGAGACTGAGCTCAGAGTGGCTTTAGGATTTGAGTACCAGGAGAAGCTTCCAAAGTCCAAACTGTTACTTCTACATCTATCAACAAGCATACTTGCTGTTAGAGCACACAAGGTTCTCATCAAATACATTTCCCATGTTACCCTGCTTCGTTAGCACTCTCCTGCCCACAGAACAACGTTCTACTGAGGTCATCGCTCATGAGTTACACATTAGGTTAATTTTCTCATCAGTGTGAAACGTGGAGCTTCTTTTCTGGCCAAGTCTACTTTAAGTTCTAAATACCTCCTGTACTTGGATGTCTGTACCATCCTAAGATTTTAGACGTTTTCTGCTATTCTTTCACTGAATGGTTTTCTCCTCCTTTAACCACGCCCATGACTACTTTGTTTTTGTTGTAAGTTTGGGCTTTTAACAGTGTTCCATAGCTGTAGGTATTCTGTTCATTCATATTTTTCTTTATTTTTGTCTGAATGTGAGACTTCATCAGCCTCATCTTCAAGGTTTGATTTTCTTTTTTTTTTTTTCTGCTTGCTGTAGTCCATGGTTGAAGTAGTCTAGTTGCACAAAAAAGCCCGGGAGGAAACTTGGTCCAGTGCTGACTGGTCTTTTTTTTTTTTTTTTGCATAAGACTTTTATATCAACTTCTAAGTGTTCTCAACTAATTAGAATACACCACACAGAGTACAGAAAAGCAAAATATGTCTCTTTGCCAATTTTGATCAGTGGGCCATCCATTTGCAGTGTTTCTTCCCATTTAGTAAATGCTGAAGCATTGTCTCTCAGATTAAGACAAACAAAGGTTGTGAAGGCTAAAGAAGGACATATTAATATCAACTGTTTGGCTCATTGGTTGAGACAGGGTGGCTTTTTGTTGACCAGAAAGTTATGTCTAGCATCTTCATTGGGAAGCTGCCTATATCAATATATGGAAAGCAAATAATTTTTAGCCTCTCTCACACTATTTGATGCATTATATTTCATTTTGAGATGGCAGGCTAAATTAATGCACGAGGCTTTGATGAATGTACAAATATTTACCCAAAATGCGAACACAGCAGGAAGAAGGGAGGGGGTAATAAATCACTCTTCCTTAAGGAAACACGGCTCCAGGTCTGGTTGGCAGTGCTCTGGCCCATCTATTATTCATAATGCACTGAAGGACAGAGCCAGAGCATCGGGGAGAGAGAGGCTGGAAAAGTCGTGTGTGTAGGGGAGTTCTCAGGGTGGTAATTCAGCTTTGCTTGTTTAGGGGGAAAAGAGGATTCTGTGAGTCTGTCTAGCCTCGGGTTTATCTCTCCAGGGCAGCCTGTGGGAATAGATCTGTGCAAATGCCCAGTGGTTCCAGAGTCAGCCCCATTCACGCCCAGAGGGGTCTAGAACAAACAAGCACCTGCCTGGTCCTTGTTCACAGCAGATGGCTCCAAGGGGAGCTGGACACTCCTAGGGCCCCTTATCACCAGCCGCCTCACCTACCAGGAGGTTTGGTTTTACTCTGTTTTGTTTTTGGTAGTTATTGTTTCTTTACTTTTTCTTTCTTTTTTTTTTGAGGCAGAGTCTCACCATGTGGACCCCAATGGCCTGGAACTTGCTATGTAGACCAGTTTGGCCTCTCACTCACGAAGATCTGCCTGTATGCTGGGATTAAAGGTATGTGCTACCACATTTGGCCCTCAGCTTTTTTCTATATCACGTGTATCTAAGGAAAGTTTCGGGTGGAGGGAGGCAGTCATATTCTTTACTTAGTAACATCATGCAGAACACTGCCCATGGCTCACACCTGTGGTGTAGACCCAGGCTGAAGACTCCATTGTTCAGTTGAAAGCATTCCAGATGCTCCCTTGCCTTGCCGAGCCTGTAGGGAACATCTCTGCATCCTGATGTGAGGGGCTGCCAGCCCACGTGAGAAAACCAGAACTGTTTCCTCAGAGGTTTCCACAGTCACTGTCTGGATTCAGGAGAGTCTCACTAGAGTCTAGGTACCCACACAGGCCATTCCCTGGTCATATGACCCGGACAAGACATGAGACTGTTCAGAGGTCTAGCTTCTTTTTCTGTACACTAGGACTGATTTTAAAACAAGCAAACAAACGACCTACATTGTCTGCCTCATGACCTGGTTGGTTGAGGAACTGAATAGATTCTGCTACACTTTCAGAACACGCAGTGGTCAGGTGGTGTATTGCTTCCCATTCTCACTGGTTCCTACCAATCTAAATGGCTTAAAATCACACAGTTTTGTTATCTTATGTGCCAGAGGTCAGAAGTCAAAATGGGTCACATAGTTGAGTTCCTTCTGGAGGACTTGAGAGCATGGAGATTCAAACCCTTTTCCAGCTTCTAGAAGTTTCCTGCATGGTTCATGGCCCCCTCCTCCATCTTCAAAACTTTCTAATCTGGCACTTATAAAAACCCTGGGGCTATACTGTGCTACCCTAGGAAGTCCAGGGTCGCCTCCCCATGTCCAAACCATGAAGCTGTCAGTACCCCTAAAACCTCTACTGCCTCCTTGTTTCCAAACCATATCCCCCCAGACACCTACTGCTGTAGAGGTTTGGAGAGCTGGTATTTGCTGAGCACAGTTGCCTTCACCTGACTATCCTCAGTTTTAGCCCAAAACACATACACAAAGATTCCTTTTTAAAAAAAATAACACGCAAAATAATCCTCATTTGTTCCGTATCTTTCCTCCCCCACATAGTGCCGTTCCACTTTCATGAACACACACTGACATTCAAACGCACATGTGTGTGCATGCGCGCACATACATATATGATATATATGATATATATGTATACTTATTATGGATTCCATGCAAAACAGAAAACATTAGATATTTGTCCTTCTGAATCTGGCTTATTTTTGCCTAAAATGGTCTCTAGTTCCACTTATTTTCCTGCAAATGCTTTAAGTCTCTTTTTCTTTAATGACAATTTATCAGTGTGTGTGTGTGTGTGTGTGTGTGTGTGTGTGTGTGTGTGTGCCCATTTTCTTTCTCCACTCTTCTGGTGATGGACATTGGGGCTGATTCCATATCTTGGCTATTGTAAACAGTGTTGCAATGAACGTGAACGGACCAGGCATGTCTACATACGCTTGCTCAGGCACCAGGTCCCTTTGATAAGATGTGATCCCTGAGCTAGACCTTGAGAAAGAGAGGTCAGAGGTGATTCAGTCTGTCTTCTCTCAAGTGGCCCAAGTCTGGGTCAGGGTTTCTCAGGTCTCACAAAGAGTCACTGTGCCCTGCATGGATTAGGAGCTGGTGAAAGTTCTGGGGCTTGGCCGGCCATCTTTCCACTTCCCCGTGGCCCACATCCCTGGAGGACTGCTGAAGCACGGGTCCAGGAGCTGTTTCTAGTGAACTCCCGGGTGATCCTTGTGTCCACTGACTGAGGAAGCTCTCACTACAGGAAGCTGCAGAGTCCCCCGGAGCTTCGAAAAGCCCCAGCAATCTCGGGCACAGCCCAGGTCTTCTGCTTTACCCTGGGAGCCGGCCCTTGTGCAGCACAGTTCCCAGGTCTCTCCTGTGCTGACTGCCTCAGACTGGTTTGGCTGCTCATTCTTTGTTATTCATGTAGAAAGATGATGTCAAATGGGGAGAGTTATTCCAAATGGTGAGAACAGTTATTTTCAAAGACACTTGGCAGCATTTGTCCTTCATGGTGTTACCTGATGTTGACCACTCTTCTCATTCACTGGGTCCAGGCTACCCTGGTCAGGGTCTGTGTAGCTCGTATGTATGCATGTGCGCGTGTGTATCTATGGTCAAACAAATTCGATTTTCTTTCTCTTAGTCTGCACAAGTATACAAGATGTAGGATTTCCTATAGAACTGTCTTGGTGGTAAATCTGCTCCCTGTAAGAGTCAGAATTAGAATGGGTGTCAATTGATTTGTTTCCCACCCACCTTTCACTGTGGCAACCCTCATTCTACACAGAATCTGGCCCTGCTCGGACCAGGGCCATCATTTCTATCAGACACTTACCCTGAGACTACGGACCAGACATTTCTTCCCCTGGGAACCTTGTTTCTTCTGCCTCGTATCCTATCATACAGGGTCTGCTAACATGTCTTCGGAGACAGGGGACCTCCTCACCTCCTTATCCTAGCCTGGCATCAATACACCATCTTGTTTCACTGCCTTTTGTTGAGGCTGCATCCAGAATGGCCTTCCCAAGGAAACAGGGCTCCTTTACGAGTTTGACGATGGGAAGTATGATATAGATGGAGGTGGGGAATGAGAGCGTGTTCTGGCTTCACCAGTGTCTGCCTCAGCTGTGGTTAGAGAACAGTGTAACCAAGGAGTCTTTGTCCTTCTCACTCCTCAGACCCAACCTTTTGCCTCCCCAATTCATGTTTCTGAGTTCCGCCTGCTTCCTAATGTAGTCACAAAGTCCAGATGCCAGATAGTGAGGTGGCCTAGGAGCGAGCTTAGAAAAATCACAGGTTAGAACAAACCAGAGCATCTTGACTAAGCAGTTCCTGAGGGGCCCTTCCTATGGGGTCTTGGGGCTCCTGCTAAAGCAGGAGTGATTTCTTCCATTCTGCTGGGGACAGTTCCCACCGTACTGCGTATTCAGCAGGTTGTCATGCTTTTCAGGTTTGTTCTACCTCCTCAGTTTCACCTGTCACTCAAGTTTCAAAAGAGCTGTATCTGGGACACAGCCACCTCTGTTGATATCCCACTGTGGCTGGGTAATCAGGATCTGTGACTAAGTTCTTACCTATTGAATGTGAACAGAAATAATATATGCAGGACCTCTGTCTCGTTTTCTTAAAAGGAAATCATCTCCAAATGCTGCTTCCTCCCTATTCTTGCTGATGGGAAGTAGTGTTGAAGCCAGATATTTGACAATGGAAACATTTCTGACAGCCCAGTTCCTGAAAGGAAGACTGTCTGCTAAGATTGGTTGACTTGACCCACCTTCCGTTGCCATCTTCTTTTAAAGAAGTTGCCCACATGTCATGGACATTTACTCATCCATATTTTCTCCCTTTCTTTAACTAGCCTTGGGATTACAGTTCCAGAAGTTTCAGCCAACAGTCCTTGGCTCCATGGATTCTAGGCTTGTGATGGGGCAGGACACCAGGGTGATTCCAGTGTGTGCTACGGAAGTCTGCTTGCCTTCTGGCAGTCTGCTCGAGAGTTAGGGAGGGGCTGGAGGCCAGTTACTGACTTTTTGCAACCAGACCGTACCTCTTAAAGAACCCAAAATAGCGCCATCATCTGGCAACCAAGTGTGTAAGGCATTTCATATTTAAACCACAGCATCAAGTCCTAGGTTGGGTGCTTTCTTCATTGAGGGATTACATAGATGACAGATGTAAATAACTATCCTACAATTGCCAATGCATAACGAACTCTCCAGCCATTGATTTTATTGGACTTACTGCTGACGACAGGTGTCTAAACACAACTTAGCCCCCCTTTTAAGTATTTGCTGCGTCTTTAGCTAAAAGTTTCTGTGATTCAGCTGTCAGCTTGGTACCCCTGGGAGGAGGGAACCCCAGTCTGTGAATTTCTTCCATCCATTCAGCCTATGGCTATGTCTGTAAGGCATTTTCTGACTGTTGGGTGATGTGAGAGGACTCAACGCACTGTGGGTGGTGCCACCCCTGGGCAGGTAGTCCTGGGCTGTATAAGAAAGAAGGCTGAGCACAGACCAGGGGAGCAAGCCAGTGAGCAGGGTTCCTTCATGGTCTCTGCTCCAGTTCCTGCCTCTAAGTTCCTGTCCCGGCTTCCCTGGATGATGAACTGTGATTGGGATATGTAATCCAAATAAATCTTTTCCTCTCCAAGTTGGTTTTGATCAGAGAGTTTTATCAGAATAGAGAAACCTTCTAGGAAAGTTTCATAACCTCTCCCCACCTCTTGCAAAGTCTATGACTCATAGACTCCTTGGGCACAATAGCACGCACACTCCACAGGCCACAGGTTGTATCCAGCACCCGGGCCAGGGGCTGCTCTGCTCCCCTACTCCATATACACAACAGAGCAATGGCATTTCTGATGTCACAGAGGTTCCCTGGAGACACCCACAGAGCATACCAAAGTGTAATAATGGTAAGATTAGTCACAGATTCCTTGTAGATTGCCTCTCTGCTGACTACGGGTGCCCAGGCTTCCCGCTGGCTCAGCTCACCTTGCTACACTTGCCAGTACAATGTTAGGCGTATCTCCTAGGGCCCTTCTCTATACACATTAATTCTCTTCTCCTCTGCCTTTACCCAATTCATACCTGAAGCACACACTTGAGATAATACGGAATTCTGCCTTTATGTCCGAAACTTTCTGGACAAGAACTAAGTGTAGAGAGACCCCAAGTGCTGCTCAGGGGACTGGAGGCAAATTATTGCATGTCTATCCCCACGCGGCTGCTGTCAGACTTTGTGAGGCCATTCCTAAATGGAAAAGGGGAATGGGGAGACCTTCCGCCTCTGTATATCTGCATTTTCTCTTTATCTTCCTGTCTTGTGCATACGATCCAGGCTTTTCCTGGGCTTTCCTCTTCCTTGTCAAGGCATCTCATAACATTTGAGGATGATGCTACCTCAATCCCTTGGTGCAACAGAGAGGACTTGATCTGAGAATTCATCCATGTAACCCTAGGGCCTTACCACCTTTCAAATCTGCTTTATTCCACATCGAATGCTTTCTCAGTTCCACGTTGAGTCACCATCTTCCTGGATCAAGCAACAAGGGACAAAAACATGTTTCATACCATTCTGATATAGCCATAGGGGTCTGATGGGCCACGTACCTGGAGCTGGACTGTGGTAAGGGATACCTGTATCTGGTGCTGGACTATGGTAAGGGATGCCTGTATCTGGTGCTGGACTATGATAAGGGATGCCTGTATCTGGTGCTGAACTATGGTAAGGGATGCCTGTATCTGGTGCTGTACTATGGTAAGGGATGCATGTATCTGGTGCTGGACCATGGTAAGGGATGCCTGTACCTGGTGCTGGACTATGGTAAGGGATGCCTGTACCTGGTGCTGGACTATGGTAAGGGATGCCTGTATCTGGTGCTGGACTATGG
Source organism: Rhizomys pruinosus (assembly GCA_009823505.1). Classification (NCBI taxonomy): domain Eukaryota; kingdom Metazoa; phylum Chordata; class Mammalia; order Rodentia; family Spalacidae; genus Rhizomys; species Rhizomys pruinosus. Next base: position 1,201,027 of record VZQC01008534.1, on the reverse strand, counting down.
TAAGGGATGCCTGTATCTGGTGCTGGACTATGGTAAGGGATGCCTGTATCTGGTGCTGGACTATGGTAAGGGATGCCTGTATCTGGTGCTGGACTATGGTAAGGGATGCCTGTATCTGGTGCTGGACTATGGTAAGGGATGCCTGTATCTGGTGCTGGACTATGGTAAGGGATGCCTGTATCTGGTGCTGGACTATGGTAAGGGATGCCTGTATCTGGTGCTGGACTATGGTAAGGGATGCCTGTACCTGGTGCTGGACTATGGTAAGGGATGCCTGTACCTGGTGCTGGACTATGGTAAGGGATGCCTGTACCTGGTGCTGGACTATGGTAAGGGATGCCTGTATCTGGTGCTGGACTATGGTAAGGGATGCCTGTATCTGGTGCTGGACTATGGTAAGGGATGCCTGTATCTGGTGCTGGACTATGGTAAGGGATGCCTGTATCTGGTGCTGGACTATGGTAAGGGATGCCTGTATCTGGTGCTGGACTATGGTAAGGGATGCCTGTATCTGGTGCTGGACTATGGTAAGGGATGCCTGTATCTGGTGCTGGACTATGGTAAGGGATGCCTGTATCTGGTGCTGGACTATGGTAAGGGATGCCTGTATCTGGTGCTGGACTATGGTAAGGGATGCCTGTACCTGGTGCTGGACTATGGTAAGGGATGCCTGTACCTGGTGCTGGACTATGGTAAGGGATGCCTGTACCTGGTGCTGGACTATGGTAAGGGATGCCTGTATCTGGTGCTGGACTATGGTAAGGGATGCCTGTATCTGGTGCTGGACTATGGTAAGGGATGCCTGTATCTGGTGCTGGACTATGGTAAGGGATGCCTGTACCTGGTGCTGGACTATGGTAAGGGATGCCTGTACCTGGTGCTGGACTATGGTAAGGGATGCCTGTACCTGGTGCTGGACTATGGTAAGGGATGCCTGTATCTGGTGCTGGACTATGGTAAGGGATGCCTGTATCTGGTGCTGGACTATGGTAAGGGATGCCTGTATCTGGTGCTGGACTATGGTAAGGGATGCCTGTATCTGGTGCTGGACTATGGTAAGGGATGCCTGTATCTGGTGCTGGACTATGGTAAGGGATGCCTATACCTGGTGCTGGACTATGGTAAGGGATGCCTGTATCTGGTGCTGGACTATGGTAAGGGATGCCTGTACCTGGTGCTGGACTATGGTAAGGGATGCCTGTATCTGGTGCTGGACTATGGTAAGGGATGCCTGTACCTGGTGCTGGACTATGGTAAGGGATGCCTGTACCTGGTGCTGGACTATGGTAAGGGATGCATGGTTTAGACTCTCCAGCCTTGAGCAGAGCCAACCTAGCCCAAAGTATGTACCTTGGCTTTATTCATTTACATTTCCCATCTTGTCTGTGTATAGCTTTGTGCATGCATGTGATTAGGGATATCCACATAGGGCAGAGGTATCCAATCCCCTGGAGTTGGAGTTGTGAGCAATGGACATGGGTGCTAGGAACTGGATTTACATCCTCTGCAAATGCAGTTCAAGCTCTAAAGCACTGATCTGTGTCTCCAGCCTCAATTTCCAACATGAGGGCCACAGAGTCCCTCTGTTCTTTTACATTGCAAACCACTTTCCATTGATGTGGTCTGCGGCCCAGCTAACTTTGGTATAGGACTTATCAAAGCAGGCCTGAAGAAATCAGGAGCCTGTTAGCAGACAGCTTTCTCTAGGTGACAATGAGGACAGCTAGAAGAGGGAAGGACAAGATTCTGAGCATGGAAATGATCTGACGTGCTACTGCTGGCTGGGAGATGTGTGCCATTGCAAGAGGGTGGTCTTCTGAGACCAAGCTGCTTATTGCAAGGATGAAGACTCTGAAGCGCAGAGGGAGAGAGATGAGGAAGGAACAGACTTTCTTATCCCATGTATTTGAAATCTGGACTCCTAAGTTAATAACTGGGGGGGGGGGGATTCTAGTTTCTTTTCCATCGCTGTGACAAAAAAATCTCTGACCAATACAAACTTAGGGAGGAAAGGATTTATTTGTCTTACATCTCCCAGGTCACAGTTCATCACTGAGGGAGCCCAAGGTAGGAACTCAGGGCAGAAACCTGGAGGCAGGAGCTGAAGCACAGGCCATGGAGGAATGCTGCTTACTGCCCTTGCTCCCCTGGCCCATGCTCAGCCTACTTTCTTATACAATACACGACAACCTGCCCAGGGGTGGCACCGCCCACAGCAGGGTGGGACCTCCCATGTCACTCAATAATCAAGAAAATATACCACAGACATGGTCACAGGCCAGTCCAATGGAGGCTGGTCCCCAACTGAGGCTTCCTCCACCCAGGTGTATCACGTTGACAGTAAAACTATTCAGCACAGGGGCATAAGAAGAAGGATAGATGACTAAGAAAACACATTTCATCTGCAGCCACACCTGACCTTGGTTATTGGTTCTCTTACTGTTCATCTTCTTACCAAAATTAATATAGTTGTCAAATCTTCAGGATCTTCGACAGTAAATAATACGAATTAAGGGGTCAACCTCATGGGTTACACTAGTGAGGTAATGCTTATAAAACTGCACAGTGCAGAATGCCACAAATATTAGTCACACGTCTCATTACTGATATATTATTGAACCAATACTCCATGATCAATTTATTAACACACATATAAACTGAAACAAAAATTAAAGCAAAACAGACTGGTCCAGGCGAAAAAGCTTTAGTCCACCAGAGAGAAGATTAAGAGCACAGCACAGATTTCTGGTCTAATGGAAGTTTCTTACTTTTCTTTATCTATAAATTTTTTTCACCTATAAAATGGAGTCAACCTAATACGTCTGTTGTAATTTTTAAAAGATTTATTTGTTCATTTTATGTGTAGGTGTGTGTGCTTGCATGAGTTCATGTGTACTGTGCGTGTGTGTGTGTGTGTGTGTGTGTGTGTGTGTGTGTGTGTGCAGGAGCCCACAGAAGCTGAAAGAAGATATAAGATCCCCTGGAACTGGAGTTACGAATGGTTGTTAGCCTCCAAGTGGGTGCAGGTCCTCTGTAATAGCAGCCAGTGGTCTTAACCACTGAGCCAACTCTCTGGAGTTGATATCATAGCAAATAAAATAATTCAGGGTCCACAGCTAATATCTCCTGCTAGAGAGTAACTGCTCAATAATTAAAAAGGTGGGGTCATAGCAATCTTAACTGTGTCATTTCTTCTGTCCATCTCCATCAGACTGTGCTGGCTGGTCTTCTTTCCTTCACTTTTAAAATGAGGAAATTAGTCTTGTTTTTCAACTCCTTCTCAGAACTGGCATGAGAATTCTTTTAGTTGATGGTAAAGGAAAGCCTACCATCTTGTTTTTTTCTTAAGTCTACCATCTTGTATAAAATCAGAAGACATTGCTGATTTGCAGGGACTTCATTTCCTCGTTTTCTACCATTAACTGTAGTGTTTTAGGTTGCTAGTGCAAGGCCACCTTGCTGATATTGATGCTTCTGCCAGCTCAGCCTGAGTGGCATCAGGTCAGGGATACATAGGCTCCTGATTGGTCATCTAGTTTAGACCCTAGAGGACAGAGGCTATGCAACTGCAGATGAGGCTAGATTCCCAGATTGAACATCCCATGGGGCAAGGACAGAAGATCTAGTACTTAGCTGAAAACAAAACCAGACTTTCTTCCCATAAGAAGTGAGGACAGAGGTCTGGCCAGGGAGCTACAAACATGCCCCTGCTTCCCTTGGGTTCCTGGCATTCTATAACACCCTGCTGTGGATCTTAATTCATTGTCAAACGAGAGATCATCAGGCTATTTCAGTCAGATAAGAAGACTAACTTCCATACCCCCTTATAGAGCACATTACACATTTCTCAGCCTGACTACTTTCAGTATTTAAACCCAATTTATTATTTAAAAGCAGTGCAGAATATGACCAAAAATGGATTATAGTGGATCATAAATACAACCTATAAACTTATCATCACATAATGAATAAACCAATTCACATGGATTTGAGTAATAGGCTTATGAAAGGAGAAAATTAAAATGGATTCAGACCAGAGTACAGTGGTTTCCTGCTGCGAATGCTGAACTGATTCCATAATGTCCTATACGAAAGGACTGGCCACTTGTTGATAACCTCAGTGTAGCCCACCATCAGTGTGTGATTTTTTGAGCGATAACTGGTATTCTGAAACATCCAAACTTATCCTCCAATCTTCTGAACTTTGTCGCTTGTCTCTTAAGGTCTATAGCCAAAGCAATTTCTTTATAAAAAACCCAGGCAAGAGAAACGTTTTGATAAAAACGCCAACTGTGAGTTTTGTCTGAAAACCCACAAACCCCCCAAGTATCAAGGCACAGTTTGATTTTTGAGACATACGTTCCGAAAAGAACATCGAAACTGTCTATGTTTGCTTGGAGTATCTTTTCCCCCTAAGGGAGAAATTTTGATATCACACTTGAGGTGAGATGGGAGAACTTAATACAATGTCAGAAAGCCTTTGAACTGTTTCCTTGAAAAGACGACCCAACCTTGCCACCCGGCAAGTTCAGATGCTGGAATAGAACCGCAAAGCCTTTCTGTCTGCTCGGTCAAAATAAACAGTTGGTTCACATCCTGAGACCTCTGCATCTGTTAGTGTTCTAACACTTACATAAATCGGGATGTGCCCTTTCAAATTATCCTCTTATACTGTTTTGATTTTATAAAGGAAAAAAAAGCTAAGCCAGGATATGAGTGATGTTTTGATTAAGGTTAGACCACAAGGCAGTGAACCCAGAGCTTAGACCTTAGGTCTTGTTTTACACTCAGACCTCTTTCCTTACACCACCAAACTTGGTTCCTCCATCTACCACCATGGATAAGTCAACTGAATTTTCTCAGTTCCATTTTTACCTTCTTATATAACTGGATGATTCATTCTTATGCATGTTGATTTTGCATGGATATTCAGAGGGTCCATGCAGATAAGAAACAAGATAGGACTTTTGCAAAACATGAGTGTTGCATGAAAATAAGAAATTATTCAACTGAACTGGAGTTACAGACAGTTGTTAGCTACCATGCAGGTGCTGGGAACCGAACCCAGGTCCCCTGCAAGAGTAACCAGTGCTTGTAACCACTGAGCCATCTCTCCGGCTCCCTGTGTAGTGATTTTAATATGCACTATCCATTTCTCTAGCAAATGGGAACATTACAAGTCATGGTTTATTTATTCCAGCATTTCCAGATAGAGACAGGGCCACTGAAGGTTGAGTAGACGGGTGGACAAATTAAGTCAGTGCTCACCCATTGGGATCAGCCAAAGATTCTTATGTCTAGTTACCAGGTACAACCCCCAGAAGGAACAATCAGGAGTGAGGTGGTTTCCATGGCAACCTCAGCCCTCATCCTCCACACCAGGAAGCTGCTAGCCAACACTAAAGACAGAGGATTTGTAGTTTAACAAAGATGCTCCCCAACCAGCTCCAGCCAGTGTGCATTTGTTCTGGAACTTATAAGCTCAAGTTTAAGATGCCAAGAACTATATTCACAGTGATACAGGGGAAACAATCACCGTTTCTCTATTTTATTCTAAAAGTTTTAGCTATTTCTATTTTATATGTATGTGTGTTCTCCACATAAATGCACCTGTGCATGCAATGCTTGTGGAGGCCAGAAGAGGGGGTTGTATCCCCTGCAACTGGAGTTAACAACCATGTGGGTGCTGGGAACTGAACCCCAGTCCTCTGCAAAAATGGCCAGTGCTCTTAACAGCTGAGCTATCTTTCCAGTCCCCTTTATTTTATTTTTTTTTATTTAAAACTCCATCACAGCAGTTAGATAAGGAAAGTAGAACTAGAAGTGATGGTGTCCTGTTTCAATGAATTTTTAAAGCTGCCTCCACAGACTTTTGAAAAGCTGGCCAGCAACTAAAAGCAAAGGCTATGACCCAAATCTACCATTTCTTACTTTTTGGAACTGTGATAGGGTCATCAGCCAGGCAGCAATAAAGACCAAAGAGTTCCCAGGCTCTCCCAGGTAAAACACTCATTTTTAATGAGGCTAATTCAAATTACCATCGTCTTTTACTGTGTGCACTGAGCTGTGTTTCTGGAAGAATTAATCACGGAGTATCTGTGCCTCAAACCAACTAGAGATTTTTGAGACACATTCCTATGAATGATCTCAAACCTTATGAAAGGAACTCTGGCCTTCAGATAAAAACTTTGATGCCTTTAAAATTTAGCCCCCTGAAGAAATAACACTTGAAGTTGTTAATCATATAATTGGGTGTATTAACCAGCTCTTAATCACTATCATGATTGTTTTTTTAAAAAAGGTTCACTCATCTCAGATGTGGAGGCTCAAATTTCAGTCAACACATTGTAGGCTCTGGTGATGTCATACCACAGCAGAACAGCATTATGGGAGACACAGGGAGTGAGTGACCACATTGAAGAGCAGAAAACAGATGTCTGAGTGGGTCTTCCTAGCCAGCCTTTCATTAGAGCTTGTGAGAACTATGAAACATACATAAATCCAGCAGGGTGTGTTGGCACATGTCGGATCCCCTGGAACAGGAGTTACAGATGATTGTTAGCCACCATGCAGGTACTGGTAACTGAACCCAGGTCCCCTGTAGGAGAAGCCAGTGCTCATAACTACTGAACCACCTCACCATCTCCCTGTGTAGTGATTTTAATACATGCTATCTTCTATGCTCTTCATAGCCATTTATAAGGAGGTCTTATTTGTGCTCCCATTTTATAAAGAGAGAAACTGAGTTTTAAAAATGAGAAGTCACATGCCCACTGTCACACAGCAAGGAACTACCATGGTGGGGAACCCTCATCCCAGGCTTGATGTTCCAACCTCCACACTGCCAAGAGGGGTTTGCTAGTTTTATGAGGATGAAGGTGGGACTGGGGATGAGAAATAGTGAGACAGTCTTCCCGCATTTAAATACCTTTGGCTGATTTACCTCCCATTAGTCACCTCATTTCTCAGCAATAAATTTATATTCTAGGTATATAGCTTTCCCCTCTTATTTTGTTTGTATGTGGTCCGAACTCATTCCTCTCGCATGCCCACCCCCCCCATCTGACCAATTCTACTAAGTCATTCATGACCTCCTTGAGGGCTTACCTTATATCTCCCACCTGGGTTAGGTTTCTCACATGGCTACACAGGGTGTGGGGAGTATGGTCAGCATCTCCCCTAGTGGGGGACACCACAGCTTTCCATCACAGCCTGGTTACAAGAGAGAATTTATTTCTTATGTTTGGCTTATAACCTTTGGGATGACTAAGCTGGGGTTGTCTATTCTTCAGATCTTCCACATATATTTATTCCATGAATAACGAGCGGCTCCTTATTGCGGCTGTATTACAGCTGGCAAGAATCTTTCTTTCTTTGGCCCGTGTATACTGTTCCATCCAGAAAGAGCATTTCTGGTAACATCTGCAGAGCTAATGCTGCTTTTTAAGTACCAGAGTGTGCATGCTAGTCACTTTGTGGCTCAGGGCTGCCCTTCAGAGCTCATGAACTACCTGGGTATGGTTCACAGGGACCCATCCAAGCAGAAAGGATCTGAGTGAAGTTTCAAATCTTCACCCTCTCTGTTACTGGCTCTGAGGAAGGGCTAGCCTGTAATGTGTGCCTTTCTTTTTTTTATTAGTTTTATTTATTTCTGTATGTGTATGAATGTACTGTCTGCATGCAGGTCTGTGCACCCGTGTCGTGCAATGCCGCGGAGGTCAGAAGAGGGTGTCGGATTCCCCTGGAACTGGAGTTCTCCTGGAATTGGAGTCTCAGACGGTTCTCAGCCACCATATGGGTGCTGAGGATCGAACCCGGGTCCTCTGCAAGAGCGGTTGGTGCTCTTAACCGCTAGGCCATCTCTCCAGCCCCCTCTCTTACCTCCTGTTCTTTTAAGCATACTGGCTTGGATGTTGTTTACACGTTTCATGTCAAGTAACTGGGACATTCTGTGGTTCCTCATAACTACATAAATATTTTACATTTCTATTGGCCAATCGTTATACATGCACATTTTTTCATTCAAGTAAGTGGCATATTTTGACCATGTTCATGGCCCCTTCCTTTTCCCAGCTAGCCCACCTTTTACTTTCATGTCAATACATGAAATGATTTTGTTTTTCTTCATGGCTGCAGAAACCTCCATTGTGTGTATATACCACTTTTTTATTTATTTTATTTTATTTTTTGGTCTTTTTGAGACAGGGTCTCCCTTTAGTCCCAGCTGGCCTGGAGCTCAATCAGTAGACCAGGCTGGCCTTGAACTCACAAAGCTCTGCCTGCCTCTGCCTCCCGAGTGCTGGGATTAAAAGCATGTGCCACCACACCCGGCAACCACTTTTTAAAAAATCCATTTATCTGTTTTGGGGCCCTTAAGCTGTTTCCACATCTTGACCATTGTGCACAGAGAAGCAATAATCAAGGAGCTGTAGGCATTGCTGTCATTTGCTGACTTAGAACCTTCTGGATATTCACATTGATTTCCACTGTGACTGGAATAACTGACTTTCCCCCCAGCAGAGTATGAAGGCTCACCCTATCCTCACCAGTATTTGTTGTGGTTTGTTTCCTTAAAAACACTGAATGGATGTAAATCTATTATTTATGATTTTATGTATTTTGCCTGCATATGGGTAAGTGCACTTGTGCAATGCTCACAGAAGCCAGAAGAGCCCATCAGATCCCCAGGAACTAGAGTTACAGATGGGATGGTTGTGCACCATCACATGGATGTTGGGAACTGAACTGAGTCCTCTGCAAGAACAACCAGTGAGGGCTCTTAACTGCTGAGCCGTCTCTCCAGCACGTGGATGGGACTTTTAAAGGCCCTGTTATACAGATAAGGAAACCAATACCCTGAAAGGTTGTTACCAGTAAGGTATCCAGAAATAAGCAGAACCAGGACTTGAACCTGAGTCCTTCCGAGCACCTTACATTTCAGTCAAACTTTGAGAAATCCTCACACAAATGTTCCTTTTGCAACAATGGTAGTCATTAAGATGTGTTAGACTTTAGTATGTTTACAGGAGCACTCAAAAAAGGAAGCAAAAAGCCAAATTGGAAGGTTTGAGCATCTGATGAATTCACAGGGGATCTATCCCTGTGCGAGTCAGATGTGGCCTGGCATTTCCACAAATTGCTTAGTAAAACATAGACGCTCGAATGCATATTCCACTGAGTATACCTGGGTTTGTCCTGAGGAGATGCAGTGTGTTAAACTTTGCCTTTTCAGAGCTGTACATATGTCAAAGAAAGGAAAACCTATTCGAAGCAGGTTCGTTTTGCCAGATCTTATAGTCCTCCTTCCTTTTTTAATAGTGGTAATTCAATATATTCTTTCTCAGAACAAGAAATCCTTGGGAAGTGACGGTACCAACGCACAGCAAAGATTACTAACCCTCCTATTCCCTCCATCATGAGCTTGAGGAGATCCCTCCCCGCAGCCAAACTCCCAAAGCCCAAGGGGCTGGATTGCAGCTACCCAACTTAAGGCTGTTAAAACACGAGCTCACCCTCAGGAAGGCTGTACAGTGCCCTGATGCTGTAGCTGTAAATAACTTTTCTCATTTAATCTTCTTAATAATTTTCTGACTGAAATTAATGATTTTAATACCAACATTTTACAGTGGAGGAAACCTGCATCCACAAAGGTTACATTACCAAGGTCGCATAAGGCAGTTAAAAGCAAGTTGAGAATATGAATACAAAAGCCATCAGCATTATTGCTGAAGGACAGATCAGAATCATGCTTGCGTTAATATTTATGCTTCTCTTCCTATTTTTGCCTTGCATTATGGGTAAGGGAAGAGACCACGAGCCAGTTTTTATGTTCTGACATAAATTACTCACAATTCTTGCAGCCCTTGTGTCATAATTGGCTGTCAACTTGACACACTTGGGAAGAGGGAACTTCGACTGGGGAATTTCCTCCATCGGTGTGGCCTGTGGCCATGTCTGTGCAGCATCTTCTTGATTGTTGAGTGACATGAGAGGGCTCAGCTCACTGTGGGTGGTGGCACTTTGGGACAAGTGGTCCTGGGTTGTATAAAAAAGCAAGCTGAGCGCAGGTTAGAGGAGCCAGCTGGTAAGCAGTATTCCTGCACGGCCTATGTGTGCTTCAGCTCCTGTCTCCAGGTTCTTACTTGAGTTCCCTCCCTGGCTCCTGTCCTTGATGACGGACTGACTATAAACTATAAGATGAAATAAACCCTTTCCTCCCAAGCTGGTTTTGGCCAGTACTTTATCAGAGCAAAGGAAAGCAAACTAGGACACATTACGTTTTGCAGAATAATTGATTAGGACCTTGTAAAGAAGGACTTTTCTGGGCTACTCCTGTCTCCTAAGTAGGAAACAGTCAGGTGGGGCTTTTGAATCCAGCATCATGCTTAGTGATGTCTGACAGAAGCCATCTGCACCTAGAGCAGGGGCAAACAGTCTTACCAAAGGTCTCCTTGTTCTGACTGGATTTTCTTCAATACATGGGGGAACCGGAAGCAGGTCTGGATAGGAGGGTGGTGGGCCACACAGGGTGACCTGAGGGCACCTGACCTGTCCTCTTCTGTTTCATTCATTACATGCTGAATGGCAGCTGGCCTGAAGGCCCAGCACACCGGTTCTCAGGAAAGCAGTAACAGTGCTCCAAAGCTGACCAGAACTGGATTTAGAACCTTCATTATGCTTACAGAACCTCAAGGGGGGAAGAGGGAGTTGTCATGTCTCATGAGCACAGGATCCATACATGGTACGTGCTGCTTGGGGCAGAGCTCTGTCCTGCAGTGAGACATACCCAGGTAGGTGCTTATTTCAGGGTTATAAAGATGCTGCAGTGTTACCCTGTGGGATCAGGTTTCATGATATCTTTAATTTGGGCTGAAAGGAAGCTTTTAGTTATAGATCACAATTGGGAGGGAAGAGCTGAAAAGGACAAACGGGGTTGACCTTGGTCCTCTTTAGAGTCACATAATGATAACAGTACCTAATAATGACAGCTAATTTTTTTTCATCACGTTTCCTGTAGTATCTGTGTATGTTGAGTGTTCTAAACACCACACCCCACTTCACTCTCAGGACATCTGCAGTAAGGATATCTTATTACCCACCTCTTAAGCTGCGGCTGACTCTCACTGGATAGGAAGTGGAAGCTTTGCCTACACTGCAGGCTTCTGTGCACACCGCTTGCACAGCCACACGGGGAAATGGGCGTTTGAAAGATAGCCTTTTCTTATAATAGTTCTTCCACTTGGGGGTTAGAAAGTGCTTCTGCTAAAGACAACTCAGGTGTGTGTGTGTACTTACCACCTGAAACTGGACCTTGACCCTGAGCCCTGAGAACCTCAGAGCTAGCCAAATTTGCTCATGAAAATTTGCTCATGAAAGTTTGCCCAGTAAAGGCAAGTATTTGATATGCAGTACCATATCATTTGCAGAAAATCTGTAGGTGACATTTTTCCCTCCTAATGAGACAAAAGGACTGTTAGCTGTGAAATGAGAGAGAAGCATTTACGGTCAGCCTGCACACACTGGCGTTGAATCACTACCAGGTAAGGCAATTAAAATACAGAAAACTCAAGTCATTTGTTTTTATATAGTATATTCGAAAAGCGCAGTTGTTAGACATTGTTTAAATCCTCTCTATTTCTTTATGTGAGGAGAGGGGGCATTAAAAGTTTATACCTAGCCTCAAGGAATGCTGTAGATTCATTAAATAAACACAGTTTGAAAGCGTGAAGGAAGATGGGGAGGGGGCATTTTAAATTAATGAAAAGTAATAAACCTAACTGTCCAAAAGATAAGTACCAGAGAGTAACAGACTGGCCCGTGGAGGAAAATAACAGGTGGACTCCGGCAAAGGGAGATACAGATACTCCTGTAAAATATTAGTCATGCTGCTGCCCATCGCCTAGGGTTGCTGTTCCGGGAGCTTACTGTACACACACATCCACCCGACAATTAGATACACTCAACATTCATAATGGTGTCTCCTTATGATTGTAGTATCTACTGAGGTGACTTAGCTTCCTCCTATCCTTCCAGTTTTAGGATGTCTCTGGCCTTCAGATGCTCATAACTAGTGCTGCCTTAGGACCCTGCAAGAAACACGTGGCCCAGGTCGCAGGTCGGAGGCCCGTCCAAATAGCCCTAGTTTGTGTTGATATCTTCAGTTGGAAGAATCCAAGAATCCAGAGATCTTTTTTTAAAAAAAAAACATTTATTTGTGGGGGCTGGAGAGATGGCCTAGAGGTTAAAGCACCGACTGCTCTTGCAGAGAACCCGGGTTCTATCCCCAGCACTCACATGGCGGCTGAGACCGTCTTTAACTCCAGTTCCAGGGGAATCCGACACCATCTTCTGATCTCCACGGCATTGAACGACACAGGTGCACCAACCTGCATGCAGACAGTACATTCATAGACATACAAGAAAATAAAAATAAAAAAAAAAACAAAAAAAACCATTCATTTGTATGAGTGTTTTGCTTGCATGTATGTAAGTGCACTGCATGCATGCAATGCCCCACAAAGGCCAGAAGAGGGCATCAATCAGATCCCCTGGAACTGAAGTTACAGGCAGCTGTTAGGGGCCATGTGGGTGCTAGGAATCAAACTCAGGTCCTCCGGAAGGTCAGCAAGTGTTCTTAACCACTGAGCCATCTCTCCAGCCCCAGAGATCTTGATAAAGGTAGAGAAATTAGATTTTCTTTATGAATGGGTGAGCTGATGGATGAACTATGGTGTTTTCATAGATGTTCTGCCAATAATAGCTGTGATTTCCCAGCTAATGAAGGAAAAGGATTCAGGTAAGGACTCCCTGTGCTAAAAGCAGGTCAATACATCATTAGGCCTCCTGAGAGCACACGGTGGGTTTTACACACAGGGAGGTGGGGGTGGTAGGAAGTCAGAGGAAGAATATTGGGGTATAAACACCAAACCAAGTAAAACAGAAAACCAAGCTGTACGAACGCACTATACAGATTTCCAGCGAATGTGGCTCTCTGCCATCCTCTTCTGCGTTGGTCCTAAGACCCCTCTGTCCTCGGGTTATCACGACAGGAAGTGGCTGAGTCCCTCTTCCCATCAGCCAAGCGTGGCTTCCTCACATCCGCCCAGGCTATAGCTCACTGTTCTCAGCCGGCATGCCCAGGCACGCAGAAATTCCCGACTGTCCCTGACCCGATCCCACCTCTTTATTTAGTCACCTTCCTTCTCATCTAGAAAGGACTTTAAACCTGGCTTCTCTAGTGGGCTTTCTTCCGGTTCCCCATGGAAATGCCAGTACAAAAGTGGACTGGCTGACCCCTGTCAGAGCTGGAGCAAGTCACCAGAGAAAGACCGTCCTTGGGTGCCAGGGCTGTGGCTCAATGGGTCCATTCTGGGGAGCGAGAGGGAGGCACTAATTCCCTCACCTGGCTCTGGACGCTTTGGAGCGCTTTGCTCTGTACGGCCCAAGTGTCGGATACTTTAATATACTGATTTATTTTATTGAGCAGGGTCTCACCATGTAGCCCAGGCTGGCTTTGAAGGTGGTATCGTTCCACCTCGGCTTCCTAATGAGTGCTGTTAGTATAGGCAGATGCTATCAAGCCTGACGATATTCACTTACTGTTGGCATTGTTATTGCCATAACAAGACTAAGCCTATTGATTGAAAATGTGTTTTCTGAAGGGTAAATTCTTAAACACAGTCATATGTGTTTATAACCAAGGACAACAGAAGAAAAGTCTTTGCAATTGGATGGTTTTGATTCTGTCGGAGGAGAATTAATAGAATCATACACACACCCTTTTCTCTGTAACTTTTCAATGTCCCTCCGCCGAGGGATGCCAATAGGGAGGAGCCAAATGGCAGCTATTGTTGCACGTGTGGACTGACCCTGCCTTCTAGTCTCTCTGTCACCATTATGAGAGAGGTCTGGGAGGTCTGCTGGTTCACTGAGAAAATGTAAGACAAACAAAGCCATTCCCATGCAGTCCATCAGACCCTCACATCTCTGAGAATAGATTTTTTTTTTTTAATGTTTTCTGGGCATAGTGGCATATGCCTTTAAATTTTATTTATTTATTTATTTATTTACTTATTTATTTACTTATTTATTTGTATGAATGTACTGTCTGCATGTACGTTTGTGCACCTGTGTCATGCAATGCCTCGGAGGTCAGAAGAAGGTGTTGGATTCCCCTGGAACTGGAGTTAAAGATGGTTCTTAGCCACCACGTGGGTGCTGGGAATCGAACCCAGGTCCTCTGCAAGAGCAGTCAGTGCTCTTAACCGCTGAACCATCCTCCAGCCCCAAGGAACTTTCTTTACTTCTGCTAAATTCTGTTCTTTAAAGAAAGATCTGGGGCTGGAGAGATGGTCTAGTGGTTAAGAGCGCCGACTGCTCTTGCAGAGGACCTGGGTTCAATCCACAGCACCCACATGGCAGCTAAGAACCGTCTGTAACTCCAATTCTAGAAGAACTCCAGTTCTATTTTTCCTCTTCAAATATATTCCTAGTATTTTTAATTTGTAGCTGTTGTAAATGAGATGATTGTCTTCATTTCAGTTTCAAAAATTTTCCTATTCACAAAGAGTGACGCTACTGATTTTTGTATGTTGGTTTGTTTTCTGCACTGTTGCTTAATAGATGTGTTCTAAGAGTTTACTTGGAGAGTCTGTGCAGATCTCTTCATGTTAAATCATATCTTTTTTTTTTTGCCACCAACAGCTGCTCAGAGATAAATCATATCTTTTACAGACAACAATGGTTTGACTGACTATACTACTTTCACAGTTAAGATTGTCCTGGCTGTCACGTACAAAACTGTGCTGAATAAAAATGGTAAGTGTGGACTTGCTTGCCCTGTTCCAGACCTCTGAAAGCTTTCAGACCCTCATCCAGTATAATGACAGCCTTAGGACAGATGATCTTCTGGGGCTGGAGAGATGGCTCAGTGGTTAAGAGCACCAACTGCTCCTCCAGAGGACCCGGGGTGTTCAATTCCTAGCACCCACATGGCGACTAAGAACCAACAGCGTTGGGGCTGGAGAGATAGCTTATCGGTTAAGAGCACCGACTGCTTTTGCAGAGGACCCAGGTTCAATCCCCAGCACCCACATGGTGGCTGAGAACCATCTGTAATTCCAATTCCAGGAGAACTCCAGTTCCAGGGGACTCTAACACCCTCTTCTGACCTCCGTTGCATTGCATGACACGGGTGCACAAACCTGCATGCAGACAGTACATTCATACACATAGAAAATAAATAAATAAAATTTAAAAAAAGAACCAATAGCCTTTAAGCCAGGTGTGGTGGTGCACACCTTTAATCCTAGCACTCAGGAGGCAAGATGTAGGCCAGCCTGGTCTACAGAGTAGGTTCCAGGCCAGGGCAAAAAAAAAAAAAAAAAAAAAAAAAAGGATACATGATCTTCTATGTGGGACATTTTTCTCTTCTGCATCTATTTTCTCAGTGTATTTTATCACAAAGATACTAAATTTTTGCATCCTCTATAGCTACTGAGATTATCATATAGTTTCTATTGATCAGATATATCATGTCAATTGATTTGCATATCCTTGCATGCCTGGAATAAATCCCAGTAAAGTACAGTACAGGATCAGTCAGTCTGTCTGTCTCAAAATCTTTCAGTCTCTATCCTAGTCTCTGTCTCTCTGTCTCTCTGTCTCTCTCTGTCTCTCTGTCTCTCTGTCTCTCTGTCTCTCTGTCTCTCTCTCTCACACACACACACACACACACACACACACACACACACACACACATCTTACTGTTGCATAGTCTGTCATACAACTTTTTTATACCCCAGCCTGGCCTCATCCCTGTGGCAATCCTCCTGCCTCAGCCTCCAGGTGCTGCAATTACAGGAATGAACCACCATGCCCGGCTATGAATGATCTCTTACATTTGTTGTTAGATTCCTTTTTTTTTTGTTGTCAGGTTTTCTTTTGTTGAATAATTTTGCATCCCTGTTTATGAAGCATAGGGGCCTCTGATTTCTTTAATTGTTTTTTTTTTCTTATCTGTTTTGGAAATCAAAGTAACCTTGGCCTCATGACACATATCAGAATATTCTTTTGTAATTTAAAAATAACTTCAGGATAATTGATATCATTTATTCTGTAACTCTTCAGCAGAACTCATTGTGTTGTCCATGGCTTGCTGTGATAGGAGGATTTTCTTTTTTTTTTTTAATTAAAGTTGATCTTTATTGAGCACATTTTATACAACATTTCTTAATCAAATTTAGATTCATTCCCCCATCCATACTCCCCTCACACCCCCACCCCCACCCCACCCCTGCCAGAGCCCTTGGATTTTGCCATGCATGTTAAGTCCTGTCTTGCATCTTTTTCTCAGTCTTTTTTTTTTCCTTTGGATGCAGAAGTTTACTGTTTTGGTCAGTTCTTTGAACAGGTTTTTCTCTCTTTTTTGTTCCCCTTAATTTTATATTACTCCAAAATATGCATATATACACTCCACACATAAATCAGAATTACAAAGTCTGAAAATAAATTGTAGGTTAATTCCAAAATATGTTTAGGGATTCACATTTTAACAGTAAAGTTGCATGCAAGTAAAAAGAAATATAATTTTACATTCTAAATTACATGTATGTTTTAATGTAATTTTTTGAAGGTTCTAATAAGAATTTAACGTAAATTTTTGGGGGAATGGGGGGACACGGGTCTAGAGTTGATAAAAAAATAAAAATAAATTTATGTGGAAAAAAGAATTTAATGTTAATTTTACAATTAGTTTACAATGTAAACTATACATTATTGTGATATTACAATAACTCATGGATTATACTGAAATTATTCTATAGAGCTATACTTTTTTATTTTATATTATTCCAAAATATGCATATATACACTCCACACATAAGTCAAAATTTAAAATTCTGTAATTAAACTGTAGGTTGATTCCTAAACACATTTAGAGATTCACATTTTAACAGTAAATTTGCATGCAGGTATAAAGTCGTGTAAATATACATTCTTTTTTTAGAATATGACTACATCTCCTCCATCTATATATGGTAATTGTAATTATGAGTATAAGTGGTAAGACAATTCTAGAGCCCATTTATAGATTCACATTATAATAGCACAGTTGCTTTCAGATACAATGAAACATAATAATAAAGTTGCTCAGTTTGCCAGCCAACTGGGGATTTGGTGTTAGCACCCACAAATGAGGGAAACCATTCACTTTTTTTTTTTCTGGGACTGTGTTACTTCACTTAGCATAATCACTTCCAGTTCCATCCATTTACCAGCAACCTCATGATGTCATCTTTCTTTACTGATGCATAGAACTCCATTGTGTAGATATACCACATTTTTGTTAGCCAGTCATCAGTTGAGGGGCATTTGGGTTGGTTCCAGCTCTTAGCTATTGTGAAGAGAGCTGCAATAAACATATCTGTGCATGTATCTTTGTGGTAGGATGCGTCTTGTAGGTATATACACAAGAGTGGTATGGCTGGGTCAGGTGGTAGGCTCATTTTGAGTTTTTAAAGAGTTCTCCACACTGCTTTCCACAGTGGTTGTACGAGTTTACATTCCCACCAGCAGGATGGGATGTTCCCCTTTCCCCACAACCTCTCCAGCATTTGGTGTCTTTTGTTTTCTTGATCTTGACAAGTCTTATTGGTGTGAGATGATACCTTAGTGTGGTTTTAATTTGCATTTCCTTAATTATTAATGATGTTGAACACATGTTAAGATGTTTCTCAGCCATCTTTACTTCCTTACCAATGAAGTATCTGTTCAGCTTTTTACTTCATCTTTTGAGTAGGTCATTTGTTTTCTTACTTCTTTGTTTTTTAAGTAGCTTATATATTCTGGATGTTAATGCTTTGTCTGATGTATCAGTGATGAAGGTTTCCTCCCAGTCTGTGGGTTTTCTCTTCACTTCCTTGATTCTTTCTTTTGCTGTACGAAAGCTGACAAGTGGGACTTCATCAAATTCAAAATCTTTTGTACAGCAAAAGATAGGAGGATTTTCAATGATGAATCTATCTCATCTATCTCAAACATAAAAACAATAAATAAAATGATGTCTATTTTCACCCTATATTTTAAAAATATTTTACTTGTTATTTTTATTTTATCTGTATTGCTTGCATGTATGTGTAAATGTGCCTGTGTCCTGCAATGTCCGTGGAGATGGTATCAGCTTTTTAAAAAAAATTTTATTACTTTTATTTATTTCTGTATGTGTATGAATGTACTGTCTGCATGCAGGTCTGTGCACCCGTGTCGTGCAATGCCTCGGAGGTCAGAAGAGGGTGTCGGATTCCCCTGGAACTGGAGTTCTCCTGGAATTGGAGTTTCAGACAGTTCTCGGCCACCATGTGGGTGCTGGGGATGGAACCCGGGTCCTCTGTAAGAGCGGTCGGCGCTCTTAACCGCTAGGCCATCTCTCCAGCCCATGGTATCAGATTCTTAAGGATGGTTATTAGCAGCCATGTGGGTGCTAGAATCGAACCCAGGTCCTCTGCAAGAGCAGCCAGTGTTCTGAACCACTGAGCCATCTCTCCAGCACCCCCCCTTATTGCTATTATTACTATTATTTCTCTGTGTGACTTTGTCTTTCTGTCTTTGTTAGTCTAGCTAAGTGTTAACCTTTTTGAAGAGCAAACTTCTCTTTCATTGATTCTTTGCATCATTTTAGTCTTCATTGCACATAATTCTGCCACAAGTTTAATATTTATACTTGTATCTGCTTACAAGTTCAGGTTGAAGTTTTCTCTTGCTTTTCTAATTCTTTGAGATGTAATAGTAGGTTATTTATCTAAGATCTCTCTACTTTTGGATGTATGTGGTGACTGTTACTTTATTCTCTGTTAGTACTGCCTTTTCCGAATCATCTCAATTTTAGTTTGTTATGTCTACATTTTACTATGTTGCAAGATACTTTAAATTTTCCTCCTGGGCTTCTTTGGTTAACTGGTGTTCAAAATATAGTTGCTTCCCATGTATTGGCTCAGTTAATGAATCTTTTCCTGTTATCAATTTTTATTGCCTCGTGGTTTCACTATATACTATGTATGAATTAATTTTTCTTACTTGTGGTCATTTATGTGATCTGTGGCAGACAGTGGGCTATGTGCTGTTGAGAAGAATGTGCATTCTATGGCCATGGAGGGGTGTTTCTGATGGAGCTGGCTAAGTCCATTTGGGCCAGGTGTAATTGAACTCCTCTGTATCTTCATTGGTTTCTCTCTGGAAGATCTGCACATGGCTGGTCACAGGGTTTTAAAGCTCTGACAAGTATTGTGTAAATGCATCTCCCTTTGATCCCTTAATACTTGCTTTATGTATTGGGGTGTTCAAATACTGGGGATGTACATACATGGACATGTGGTTTCCCATTGCCAAACGGACACCTTTTTCATTGCACAGTAATCTTCCTCCTCTCCTCTGGCTACTTTTTATCTAGTTCACTTCACTCAATATTTGTACACTGTTGCCTCTTTGTTTTCATTTGGAGGAAATATCTTAGTTGGTCTCTTCATTTGCATTTTTCTTGTGTTCTAGAAACAAAGTCAATCTCTGTAAGCAACACATAGTAAGATTCTGGTTCTTACCACCTCCTTCATGTTATCATTTAGTTACAAAATTTAAACCTGAAGATATTTAGTCAGCTCTTACTACAACTTACTTCAACTCTGTAGTCTTCATCCTGTAGTTCTCTGTTTTCCTTACCTACCATGATGGTTGAATTAGTGATTCCCTCTCAGTGTGTTTTGATTCCTACTTGTTTTTTTTTTTTTTAATTACAGACTTTTGTTTCTTAGGACACTATGGCATTCGCAATACATCTTTTGATTATAACAAGCAATTTAAAAATAATAGCAGGGCTGGAGAGATAGCTTAAAGCAGTTAAAACCACTGGCTGTTCTACTAGAGGGCCCAGGTTCAATTCCCAGCATCCACATGGTGGCTAACAACCATCTATAACTCCAGTTCCGGGGATCCAACAGCCTCTCTGGCCTCCTTGGGCACTGGATGGCAGTGGTGTACCTATATACATGCAGGCAGTACATTCATACACACAAAAAGTAAAAACAATGAATAAAATAAAATAAAACAATAGCAACCAGACAGGTGTGGTGATGCTCACCTTTAAGCCCAGCACTCAGGAGGCAGAGGCAGGCAGATCTGGGTGAGATCCAGGCCAGCCAAGGTTACAGAGTGAGACTCTGCCTCAACAAAATAAAATATCAACTATGTAGAATAAGATGAAAAATAAAAAGGTAACAAACCATACACTTATATTGTATTCATATTTTTACTATCTCGTTTTACATCTTTCTGCACTGCCTGTCTTTCATTAGTTTTATATATTATTGTTTTGTCCATTCCATATTAGTCTGTTCTTTTTCTAGTGAGTTTTAAACATTTTATGTGTTTTTCTTACACATTAATGACTGTTTCCCTTAGAAGAATTTGCAGGCTTGGTGATACCATCTCTCAGCTTCTGTCGGGGAGACGCTTTTATCTTTGCTTCATTTCTAAAGCCTGGGATTTGCTGGATATTTTACTCATCAGTCCTGAGAAAACCTCAAGCCGTTCTCTCCTGGCCTAGAAGTCTTCTGCTAAGTTGTAGGCTTTCAGGCAGCTTGGAAAACCCCCATATGGTATATTTTCTTCCTTTCTACTGAGGCTTTAAGAATGTTTTTATTTTTTCTTTTTATTACCTTTGACAGCTTGATTAAAAGATGTCACAATAGAGCAATGTTCTAATTTGCTTTCATTTGCTGTGATAAAAACACTGACTAAAACCAACTTGGTGAGGAAAGGGTTTATTTTGTCTTACAACTCCTGGGTCAGAGTCCATCACTTAGGGATCCCAAGGTAGGAACTCCCGGCAGGAACCTGGAGGCAGGAGCTGAAGCACAGACTATGGAGGAACACACTCGCTGCTCACTGGCTTGCTCCCCTGGTCTGTGCCCAGCCTGCTTTTTCTTTGGTCTTGTTGAGACAGGGTCTCCCTGTAGCCCCAGCTGGCCTGGAAATCACTATGTAAACCAGAGTGGCCTTGAACTCACGGAGATCCGTTAGTTGTGGTGCATGGTCCTGACATCTCCAATATGTAGGGGTCTCGTCTGCAACTGAGGCTGCACCTTCACCAATGGCCTTTCCTGGCCTCTCAAAATGCCAAGCCTCAGCTGTTTTTTGTGACCTCTTGATCCCCTCAAAACTAGCACCATGTAGGAGACTCTTACACATTAGCAAATTATGCTTCCAGCTTGAGAT
This sequence comes from Rhizomys pruinosus, assembly GCA_009823505.1. Lineage (NCBI taxonomy): Eukaryota > Metazoa > Chordata > Mammalia > Rodentia > Spalacidae > Rhizomys > Rhizomys pruinosus. Next base: position 1,179,763 of record VZQC01008534.1, on the reverse strand, counting down.
GGAGCTTGGGCCTCCGCTGGACCACAGCTTCTGTGTTCTGGCCCCGAGGAAATACTTCCCAGAAGATTTCACCTCAATGATATGGTCTCTTTGTGTGTGTGTGTGTGTGTGTGTGTGTGTGTGTGTGTGTGTGTGTGT
>VZQC01008534.1:1058716-1164219 GCA_009823505.1 Rhizomys pruinosus | reverse complement strand
TATTAAGTGGATACTTGTGTTCCCCTTTGAATGTGCAACTGAGATATGTGTTAAGTGTTGTCATATTTAGGTTATTAGATACTGAAGGACTAAGTTCTTCTCAAGGACATTACCACCTACTCTAAGATATAATGCTTTGCTATTGCACATGAGATACTTATAACATGTTAGGTGGAATTATGACCCTGCCATCGTTTGCAATTGACATTTAAGCATGACATAAGGAGAGGCTATTTATTGGCTGTCAAGTTGACAAGGGGTGGACTTGTGATGGTTAATCCTGGGTGTCAACTTGACTGGACTAAGGAACAAATAAGAGAAAAAGGGTCTTCTGATTGGACCACCTCAACCTGGATGGCCCACCCCAAATGTGGGCGTTACCTTCTGCCGGCAGACAGTATTTAAGGCCATGGCAGAGGGAGCTGGTCCCTTTTTTCTCTTGCGGCTTGCCTCTCTCATCTGGTGAGTTTGTCTTGCCACTGGGATCAACCCTTTGGATCCCAGCGTGTATTGAGACCGGCAGATCTCCTGGAATGCATTCGGACCTTTAGCACTAGATTGGGACTACTGAGATGTCCAGCCTTGCATACTGAGCAGTTCCCTGGATTCTCGGCCTTTCCAGTGTGGTGCAGCTACTATTGGACTTGAATTCTATCACGTGAGCAAATCAATAAATTGTATACAGCTATATATTCGTCCTGTTGCTTCTGTTTCTTTAGAGAACCCTGACTAATACACCCCTGAAGAAGGAAATTGAAGAAGACATCAGAATATGGAAAGACCTCCCATGCTCATGGATTGGAAAATTAATATAGTGAAAATGTCCATTCTACTCAAATTAAGATACAGATTCGATACAATCCCAATTAAAATCCCCAAGAGTTTCTTCAAGGCTTGAAAAAAAAATCCTTAATTTCATATGAAAAAACAAAAGACCCCAAATAGCCAAAGCAACCCTGAGCAAAAAGAGCAATCAATACAAGGGGGATCTGTATACCAAACTATACTACAGGGCTGTAATCATAAAATAGCTTGGTACTGGCACAAAACAGACCTGTAGACCAATGGAACAAAACTGAAGATCAAAACTTGAATATATACAATTTCAGCCACCTCATGTTTGACCAAGGGGCTAAGAAAACACAATGGAGGAAAGACAGCATCTTCAGCAAATGGTGTTGGCAAAATTGGATCACCACTTGTAGAAGAATAAAGTAAAAGAATAAAGTAAAACCCCTACCTCTTGCCTTGTAAAAATGTCAACTCCAAATGGATCAAAGACGTCAACAAGAAGCCCAAAACTCTGAAGGTAATAGAATAAAACGTTGGCAGCAGACTATAAGACATAGGCATAGGAAAAGACTTTCTAAATCAGACAGCAGCTTCACAGGAAATAAGGTCGACAATTGACAAAGGGGACCACATTATGCTCAAAAGTTTCTGTACATCAAAAGAAACAATCAAGGAAGTGAAGGGAAAACCCACACCTTGGGAAGAAACCTTCACTGCAGATACATCTGACAAAGCATTGATTTCCAGAATATATAAACTACTCAAAAAACAAGAAAGAAAACAAATGAATTACTCAAAAGATGGAGCAAAGAGCTGAACAGAGACTTCTGTTCAGAGGAATTAGACATGGCTGAAAAAAAATTTTTAAAAAGAGATGGCTGAGAACACCTTAAAAAGTGTTCAAAGTCACTAATAATTAAGGAAATGCAAATTAAATCCACTTTAAGATATCATCTCACTCTGATAAGTCTGGCTAGGATCAAGAAAACAAATGATACCAAGTGCTGGAGAGGTTGTAGGGAAAAGGGAACACTCATCCACTGCTGGTGGGAATGTAAACTTGTACAACCACTATGGAAAGCACTGTGGAGAACCTTTGGAAGACTCAAAATGAGTTTGCCACCTGACCCAGTCATACCACTCCTGGGTATATACCCACAAGACTGATCCTACTGCAGAGATACATGCACAGCCATATTTATTGTAACTGTCTTCACAATAGCGAAGAGCTTGAAGCAACTCAAGTGCCCCTCAAATGATGAGTGGATAGAGAAAATGTGGTACATCTACACAATGGAGTTCTATGTAGCCGTAAAGAAAGATGACATCATGAACTTTGCAGGAAAATGGGTGGAGCTAGATGATATCATGCTAAGTGAGGTAACACAGTCCCAGAAAAACAAATGATGAATGGTATTCCTCATCTGTGGATGCTAGCGCCAATTACCTAGTCATAAGGCAAACTGAGCAATGTTAATGTTGTATTTCTCGTGATCCAAAAACAACTGTGCTCTTATATTGTGAATCCCTTAACAGGTTCTAGAACTAAGCTACCATTTATTTTCAGAGTTAAGAATTTTTGGTATATGGGTGGAGGATAGATATGCATATTTTAGGTAATATAAGATCAAAAGAATGAGGAAAAAACTAGTTTGTCATGACATTTTGTCTAATCACAGTATTTTATGGGAGTGCTTCTTAGTATTTCTTATACAAGGCTGCTTGAGCTTTTGCCCAAGCCTTTTCTAAAATATTACACAGTAGTTAAAAGTATCAGGCTGGTGGAACTTAGTCTTTCTAGATGCTTAACGACCATACTTAATTCCCATACCAATTTGGCCAAGGGTCTTAAGAGATAACTTTGTTCCTTGCCCTCAGAGGTTAATTAAGTCCCAGGGGACTATGCATCGGGGCATCTCTTGAAATGTCCTGCAAATGTGAGTCACCAGTCTTCCTGTTCAGGGAGGTCTTGGAGATCCACTAATGGGACTTCAACCAGTGTCCAGTCTATAAAGAGGAAAGTCTGCTCATGCTTCAAAAAGGGAAGCAAGTCCTGATTTTGTCCTTGAGTGGATGGAACTGGTAAATGAAAAGCCAAAAGGAGGCAGGGGCTCCCCCCAAAAAACCCCTGAGTGACCCTGAGGACCACATCCTCAACTGACCTTGAGAAAACAAAATCCTTGGTTATACTGGGCTGTGTGGCCTTAAACGTCCAAAAGGAAAGTATAACCAGAAATAAGTAAATAGTAAGGCCTGAGAATTTGTACTTCAGTTATAAAACTTGAGATCTCAGTAAAAAGACAAAAGAGCACAGTTGTTTTGCCTATCTTACTGGCAAGTGCAACTACCCTGTGGCTGCCACTGTTTTTGCCATCCTTCAAAGACAGGAGAAGACACAGCTTTTCAACCTTCCAATATGGACTGAAGACTCATGTCTCTCCAAGAATCCTCCATACCTTCAGTGCCAGATGGGGACTGCTGAGACATCCAACTTGTGGACTGAGCTACTACTGGGGTTTCAGCCTCTTCAGAGTATAGACTGCCATTTTTCGACTACCCAGGCTATATCATAGAGACCAGTACAGGAAGATCAAGACAGGACATGGTGCTTACTGGACCTCATTTGGTGACCATGGGAAGGGAAAACCCCAGTGTGGAACACAAGGGCAGAACTGATGGTGGTTTGGGCTTGCCAAGGAGGAACCTTCAAACATGACATCTTTCAGCCTAATAAAGAAAAAAATCATAAGCTGAAGTTGCTAAAACCTATGATATATGTGACATGCATATATGCATATGTTGGAGTGATGCATATTGGAAGGAATAACAACAATAACAAGACTAGGTCAAAGAACTGACTGAAACTGAATTTCTGCTTGAAACAGTAATCTGCATCAAGAATTTTGAGACTGAGAAAAAGATGAAAAACATGTTTGGCAGAATGCATGAGCTCTAGTGGGGTGGTGGGCAGGGAGGCAGGCAAGGGTCTAGATTTGATTTGAAATTTTGTATGAAATTCACAAAGCTCCAGTAAAAATTTGTTTTGAAAAAAAAGAGATAAATATGTCAATGAAATAAAAAAATATAGAAACATTGAAGAAAATCCAAATGGAAACAAACAAAAAAAAAAGAAATGCAACATTCCACAAACATCTTGGAAAGGATGGGAGAAACTCTTAATAATAGAATGGATAAAGTAGAAAATAGAATATCAAGATTGGAAGACAATATGGAATAACTGGAAAAATCAAGTCAAGATTATGAAAAATTAAAAAAAAATCACAAGAATGGAATAACCAAGACCTGTGGGATACTATGAAAAGACCAAACCTAGGAATTGTAGGGATATAAGAGAAATAAAATTCACAGGATAATGATATGGCCAAGGTCTTCAACAAAATTTTAGAGGAAAATTTTCCCAAATTAAAGCAAGAAATATTTATAGAAGTATTAGAAACATATAGAACTCCAAGCAGACAGAACCAGAAAAGAAATTCTCCACACCGTATCATAGCAAAAACCCTAGATGTTCAAAGCAAAGAAAGGATACTGAGGGCTACAAAAGAACAAGTTACCTACAGAGGAAAACCTATCAGAATTGCAGCTGATTTCTCAATGCAGACAATGAAAGCAAGAAGATCCTGGTCTAAAATATTCCTGACTCTAAAACACTATAGATGCCAAACCATAGTACTTTATCCAGCAAAAATGTCTATTATAATTGAAGGAGAAAGGGAAATGTTCCATGATATAAATAACTTGAAAGAATTCCTCTCCAATAAGCCATGCCTGCAGAGAATACTTCAAGCAATACAAAGAGGGCAGGGATGGCTATAAACAATCAACACCAGAAAACAAATGATACAACCACTATGGAAATAAAAGCCTAGAGAAGGTACTGGAAGCCAAAATGATTGGAACCAATTTAATTCTTTCAACAACAGTTTAAATATCGATGGAATGAATTCTCCAATTGAAAGTAGTAGAATGGATTAAGAAACAAAACCCATCTTTTTTTTTTTTCTTGTCTCCAAGAAACTTACCTCACCCTTATGGATATATATTATCCCAAGGCAAAAGGAGGGTAAAATATAATACAAGTAAATGGCACTAAGAAAGAAAGAGGAGTCCCTAAGCTAATTCTAGATAAAATAGAATTCAAGGCCGTTGGTTGTGTTTTGTGTGTGAGATATTTGATCACTAGGTAGAACATCTTTGGGGCAGATGGACAGGCTTTATGCTAGGCCTATGTGGTGCATTTCTGAATATCTGGAAAGATTTGGTTGGCCTGAGCCAGCCCCGGGACTTAGAGGGTCACTTTAAGGTTTCTATTTTGTTGCGATGTGTTTGGAGGAACTGCCCTGTTCAGCTGGATGGGCATAAATATTGCAAAATTTAGTAGAAAATAAGATACTTGTACTGGATTGAAGTGGTTAAATGTTTCTAGAGTGGAATGGTATAAACATTAAAGCCAGTGTACTAAAGGTCTAAATGGGATTATAATCACACAGGGTTGTGGTTGATTTTTGGTCCATTCCTGGATTAAAGAGACAATGACAAGTAATGGGTTACCTTTAACTACTGAAAGATATTTTTAATCTCTGTCTATTAAGTGTTACTTTTGATAACTGTTCTGCCCATTTCAAGATACCTTGACTCAAGTAAAGCTAAGTTTACTTCCCTGAACTAGTGGCATGCACCCCAGAAGGAGACAGTTTGGACAGACTTGGTAAATTTTTTCAGCTTAATTCTGGTCAACAGGTATGTTCCCTGTTACTGGAAAACTACAAACCAGGATATGGGGTTTGGGAAAGTAAAGAGACTACTTTTGTTTGTAGTAAATCACTTATGTCTAATATATGCCTAAAATTGTTTAAATTTCTCTTATCAGCTTTGCCTCCTTAGCCTATGGTGTTAAATTTCTTCCAGTCCATGTTTAATTCAAGGTTTCTTAGGCTTTTCTTCAAGCTTTCTCTAAATATGATACAGTAATTGAAAGTATCAGATCTTTGTTCTTTGGCCTCAGAGGTCAACCAAGTCTTAGGGGCCTTATGCATGGGGGCATCTCTTGAAATATCCTGCAAATGTGGGTTACCAGTCTTCCTGTGCAGAGGTCTTGGAGAGCCACTAAGAGAGCCAGTCTATAAAGAGGAAAGTCTGCTCATGCTTCAGAAAAGGAAGCCTGGTCTAGCAAGACCTGATTTTGTCCTCAAGTGGATGGAACTGGTAAATGAAAAGCTGAAAGGAGCCAGGGGCTCCCACCCTCCTCTCCTCCCCCCAAAAATGTGAGAGACCCCTGAGGACCAGATCCTCAACGGACCTCAAGAAAACAAAAACCTTGGTTAATCTGGGCTAACTGTGTGGCATTAAGCATCCAAAAGGAAAGTAAAACTAGAAATAATCAGTAAGATCAGAGAAATTGTACTTCAGATATAAAACTCGAGATCTTAGTAAAAAGACAAAAAGAAAAAAGAGAGAGCATTGTTGTTTGGCCTGTCTTCAATTCTTACTGGGAAGTGCATCTACTCTGTGGCTGCCACTGCTTTTGCCACTCTTAAAGATATGAGACACAGCTTTTTAACCTTCCAATATGGACTGAAGACTCATGTCTCTCCAAGAATCCTCCAAATCATCAATGCCATATGGGGACTACTGAGATACCCAGCTTGTGGACTAAGCAGCTAAGGAGATTTTAGCCTCGTCAAGAGTATAGACTGCCAGTCAGGCGTGGTGGTGCACGCCTTTAATCCTAGCACTTGGGAGGCAGAGGCAGGCGGATCTTTGTAAGTTCAAGGCCAACTGGTCTACAGAGTGAGTTCCAGGACAGCTGGAGCTACAGGGAGACCCTGTCTCGAAAAAGACAAAAAAAAAAAAGTAAAAAAAAAGTACAGACTGACATTGTTGGACTACCTGGGCTGTATCATGGAGGCCAGTGCAGGGGGATCAAGACAGGACTCATGCTTAATGGACTTCATTTGGGGGACCATGGGAGGGAAAGACCCCAGTGTGGAGCACAAGGGCAGGATTGATGGTTGTTTGGGATTGCCAAGGAAGAACCTTCGAGCACTTCCTTTAGGAAAACAGGACATGTTTTAGCAAAAAAAAAAAATTCTCCAATTCAGGTGATATAGGTATATATCTGTGATTATATAGAGCATATATAGATATCTATAGAACATCGCTTTTGGGGCTCGCTCTTTTATTGCTTCAATATATATATCTATACATATATATTGTACTATATTACTAGTATATATATATACTTATACAGTTATATATAGTTATATATATATATATATATATATTGAAGCAATAAAAGAGAGAACAACAAAAGAACTGGAAAAAAACTCTGGAAAGACTCAGAAAAAGATGTAAGACATGTATGGCAGAATGCAGGGACTCAGGTGGGGTGGGGACATTGAAAGGAAAGTGACTTTAAATTCGATTGAGAAATGATGTATGATGTATGAAAAAATAAATAATAATAAAAAGTAAAAAAAAATTATCAGATTGGTGTAACTTTACTTTTTGGATGCTAAATGCCCATACTTAACACCCATACTTATTCGGACAAGGAATTTAAGGGACAATTTTGTTCCTTGCCCTCTGGGGTCAATTTGTCCCAGGGGATTTTGTATGGGGGTATCTCTTAAAATGTTCTGCAATTGTGAGTCACCAGGCTTCCTGTGCAGGGAAGTCTTGGAGCTCCACCAACAGAACCCTAGCCAGTGTCCAGTCTATAAGAGGAAGCTCAATGTAGAGGAAAGTCACCTTGTGCTCCAGAGATCTGACAAGACCTGACCTTGTCCTCCATAGATGGAACTGGTTAAGAATGGCCAGAGGGAGCCAGGTGCCACCATGCCCCCTTGGACAGCCCAAATGCCCCCTGAAGATAAGAACCTTAAATGACTTTGAGAAAACAAAATTTAGTTAATCTGGGCTAATTGTGGGGACTTAAGCACTGAAAAAGAAGAAAAATAGTCAATATATTTCTTTTAAAGCCTGAAAATTTGTTCCTCCACATATTGAGCATAAAGTCATATGAAATAATGTTAAACAGGCATAAAATCCTTAGATCTTGGCCTTGATTAACAGAGTAGGGTCACTTGCAGCCAAAACACAAATCCACTATTATTGTTAATTAATGCTCAATAATAAAATTTCCTCTTTCTTTCTAGCTACTAGGTAAGTGGAAACTCATATGCTGACTATTAAAAAGCCTGAAAAGCAGATCCAGAGTCCAGACATCATGGCCAAATGAACAGAAGAAACCTAGTAAATGGATGCTTTGAAACCCCTGGTCAAGAAATTCTAATGGACTTTTAAGCTAGGCATTGGAATTCACCCTGTTCTTACTTCTCTTTGTCCCCTGCCTAGATCATGTACCTAACTACTCCTGCCTTCATTTCACTTTCATGTGCACCAGTCAAGGATTTTTCCCTCTATAGTTATGCTTGGGGGGTCTTTTATTTATTTATTTATTTATTTATTTATTTATTTATTTATTTTTATTGATGCTTTGTGTATTTCATACATCATTTTCCAATTCAGTTCAGGCATATTTCCCTTTCCCTTCCCTCCCAACCCCACCCCACCCTATGCCATTCTGCCATAGCTGTCCTGCATCTTTCTCTCAGTTTTTTTTTTCATTTTTTAGCAATCAGTGATAATTTATGAGTACAAGCATCCTTCATGTAAAACCAATTGGCAAGTAGTTGTGCCCAAACCCACACAGCCCATGGGTCCCACCATCCAGCGGGGATGGGGGGGGGGTGTATGTTCAATCAAGTTGATCAAATGAGTGTCCAGACTATATTGCTGTAGTTTCACCATTCACCCCAATCGCAGCCCTTACATTCTACCACGCCCCCTCTTCCGCAGATTGTTCCCTAGGCTTAGAAAAGGGGCACAGGTGGATGAGAAGCAAAACAGTCTACTTTCTCTGGAGCTGTTGTCTTGGACTCTGGTCAATTCTGGCTGTTTCCTTTCATGGGCTGACAGTTTGTCCAGGAATAACCTTTCGATACTACTAATGAAGCACAAGCAATTAGATATATAGGTATTTAAACAGTACTAATTGTTATGTTAGGTTACTTTGGTATAGACACAGATGTTTGGATAGTATATTAATCCATGAATTACATTTTTTTCTGTTAAATATGACAGGGTCTTACTGTGGCTTATAACATCTCCTAACCATTAGAGGATGTAAGCTTGTGGCATCAGCCGTGGGTTACTCCTCCAAGGAGAGAGCCAATAGCTAATTAGATTTGGGATATACAGGCATATGGCTGCCTCTGCTGCACAGTATTTTCAGGCAGGTGAGGTGTAGCTGGTGCTACGACAGGCTTTCTTACCTCCCCCCGCCCATAGAACAAGGAGAAATATGATGATGATGAGGTCGTTCTCCAACTGTAAATTGGGGACAACTATTATAGAGGTAATCTCTTATAAAACCAGTAAAACTGCCTTCTTTAATTGACTAATAGACATAGGAACAGTGAAAGGGATTATTCTCTATTCAGAACCAAATATAATACTAAAGTCTCCTTAAGCTATGCACTTAAGCAAAATATATTAATACCGGAGCTCTGACATCAGCAATGGATTATTCTACCAAGGAGATGTTGGCCAGGAGATCCAAGGCCCCACAAAAGGTAAAGGCTCCTTGCCTCTAAACTGGGATACCTTCAAGAAGAGAGGCAATAAAGCCCTGCTGTCGAAGACCTGATGTTAACATGGGAAAGATGTATTGAGACCACACATGCAAGTGTACAGATGGTCTCTGGAATACCAGAGAGTGTTACCAAAGGCCACTAAACCAATAAACAAATATGGGTCTCCTTGAGTCAAGCAAGACTCCTCCGTCAGCACCAGTTGGGGAGTCTTTTAGATTGACCCTCTGAATGGGGGATACACCATTTGCCACCTGCAATGTCCCTTTTCAGCACAAAAGAAGTCAGAGCGGTCAGCATCCCAATTCCCTTCTGGCAATTAGAGTGACCCTTTTCAGAGGGTAACATAACTAAACAGGAGCTAGAAATTTATTATGCAGTTTAGGGATGAAACCCCCCCCCACATTAACCAGACTCTTCTCAGATGAGAACTCAAGGCTTCCTGGACTAGCCAGTAACACATATCCTTCTGGTAGCCCTGAAAGAGCAGGAAAACAAGAAAAGGGAGATGGAAAAAAGAAGTATATACCAAGCCCCGCAGATTGATTCTTTATTTCACCAGAATAAGAAATGGAAATCCACTCCCCCTTTTTTGTTGTTCTTGTTGCTTTGGTTATTGTCATTTTGTATTGTTTCTGTTTTCCTGTGAAATAATAATAATAATAATAATATAATAGGACTGCATGGAAATTCAATATATGTAGACAATGTAATGATCAAATTAATATAGTTTAACCATCACCTCAAAAATTTATCATCTGTTTGCATTAGTGTGGTGTTACTTTTAGTTGTCAGCCTGACCCAATCCACAATCACCTAGGAAGATGGTTTTAAGGAGGCACGGTCAAGATTGTGCTGGCCTGTGGTCCTATCTGGGGAGGATTGTCTTGCTGACCTTAATTGATTCGTGAAGGCACAGCCCACCACGGGCAACACTATTTCCTGAGTTTGGGCTCTGAATTGTGTAAGAGCAGAGAAAGTGAGCTGAGCCATGAGCCGAGGGTCACCCATTGTTCATGTCTCTACTCTGGACTGTGGATGTCATGTGACCAGCATCGCAAGTTCCTGCCACGCTCCTGCTCCTGAAGTTGCTTTGGTCAGAGTATTTTATCACGTCTTATCACACAGATATGAAACAAGGACAGCTGGAGACATCCAGCTCTTCTGTGAGCTCTTGTGATGCACACAGTTCATTGCTGCCAATCATAATCATCCTGCTACACAAAAGAATCCCGGAAATGATCCACCCTCCCCACCTAGATCCCTGTGCCCATTAGTGTCCCCTTTGCACCCAGCGCTAGTCTCCCCAGGCTGGTCTTCATCCTGTTGTCATTTTTATGAGGTCTCTGTTTTCAGTCTCTGCTTAGAAGTGAACATGAAAACGGTGCCTCACCTTCTTCACTTAACATAATGCCTTCCAGGGTCATCCACGTTGCCTCGGAATCGTGCTCTTTCTTATAACTGAAGACTGTCCCATTGTGCGCGTACATGTCATATTTTCTTCATTCATCCATGTTGTGCAGCAATTTTCTGCAGATAAAACCTTCCTTCTTGGAGGGAAGCTGATTAAGACATAGGACGTTCTAAAGGGAGTTGAAACATTCCATCCTGCAGGGAAGCTCATCAAACCCCTGGCAAGTAGTCAGAAGTTTCAGGAAGTCCTGGAAATCAACCAGATTCACAAAGTCTCTCTGTTCCTCCAAGCTTACATGAGGAGTGAGGACTGCTGAGAGACTCTCCCAGACAAACTGAGCCTGGTGAGAGAGGCAGAGACCATCTGAGCTGCCTAAAGGGGATGCTCTCTGACCAGTCAAGCTTCCTGCAGGCTGTTCAGTGACAGCCAGGTTTCCTGAGCTGTCACCCACGCTGGGGTGGACTTTTTGCAGTTGTAGCTGTCTTTGAGTTATTTCTGCTCCTGTAAATTAAACTCTGACTTCTATTCCTCTAAGTAATCCCAATGAATTCTTTGGTTCCCCATGTTGGATGCTGATGGTAGCCTCACTTTGGGCTGTCATTGATTGGTTCCCTCTCTGGGTGGGTAGACAGATGTTTGTTTCATTTCTCCAGAAATAGTGTCCCACAACATCCATTACTGTAATTCAGAATTTAACAACTAAGACACCTTGAGTAGGGCACCCAAGGGCACAGACATGCACCCAAGGTACAGAAGGGGTCCTTGGTACAGCTATTTTGTAGTATCTGGAAATGCTGCACTCCATAATCAGGGCTCCCATTTTGGAGGCAAGATCGGGACTAAAAAGAAGTGCAGGAAACATGAGAGATTATTGTCATCACCCCCTGGGGGTGTTTCCTAGGGAGGACGATCTACAACAGCCCTGGTTTCAGTTTCAAATGTTTTTAAGCATGTAGCAAGCAAAAGTAAAAGAAGAAACAGCAACATCAGTAAAACATCATCTAATTGGACACTTAGAACATGCTGAAGAAAAGACTAGAGTAGCCCAATCAGGAAAACAGGCAAAAACAGCATCCTCAAATTAGGCCCTGACAGCCTCTTTCACCATCACAGGTATTTTTATGCTGCAGGATAAACAACAAATAGCAACATCTGTTGGAAATGGTTTACCGTAACTGTTTCCAGGGCTGTGGTGTCATTTACACTCTTAGCTGCTCCCTGTCTGTTACCAGGGACCAGACTCTCCCTGGAAATCGAACTGTGAAGGATACTTGCAATAAACAAGCTTGAGTCGGGGACAAGGTAGGCTGCCTTGTCCTCAGAGTCAGCTCTCAGCAGGAACAAACAGTTCAGTGCAGTTTAGCAATATACTTTATATTACAGGGATGATGCTTCTGAGCTCATGGGGACATGCGTGAAAGTTGGAAGGGAGAAGATGGATAGGAAGCCTGATTGGCTAGCTGTGGGAAGAAGAGGGGGTGTTTTGAGCCTGATTAGTGTTGAGGATGGTCACTCCACTCGAAGTCTCATAAGGGATTAGCCGCTAATCAATTAAGGAGTGGAGAGAAACCTTCCCCCAGGTAGTGGACACCTTATCATTTGTAACCATCTGGAGTCCAACAACACTCAGCCAGTAAAATTCCACGTGTCCCAGCTTAACACTAAGCACATTGAAATCACACCAAATTTCTCTTTAATACCCTCTAACAGGTTTCTCTCACGATGGCACGTGCATTTCTTAGGAGGGAATTTTTGTGAGCTGTGCCACACAGGGAGTGGAAGCATCTGGTGGCAGAGGCTGGGGGATGGGGGGTGCATATGGTGTCAGAACTGTCTCTGATGTTCCAAATGCATGCCATATAAAGAGTTTCAGCTCTGAAATCAAGTGTGACAGGACCATGCATCCCCAAAGCCGAAAATGAACTCTTTTCTATTTGCCTGGTCATCTTAGACATGACATACCTAGTAACTGGAGGCTGCACTCTGAATATTAATGGATATATATATATATATATATATATATAGCTTAAGATGCAGAGTTTATACCAAAGTGATTGAGCAAATAATTATGCAGCTGTTCTTTCCAGAAGCCCTAAACTCAAATCATATTAATATTGTGTTTATGTAGAGTCTAATTCTTACTTACAAGTTGATTTTCAGCATTGCTTTCTCATCTTAACAATGAAGCAAAATGTCAGTACACTTCTCTTTTGTCAGAAATAGGACAGCAAGTGTGTCAGCTTCAGTTTCAAATGAAAATACACCAACAGCAGATAGGATAGTGGGCGCCAATGCTGCATGTGTGTGGTACAGTCCTCAGAGTCACTGTGTGGACCCACTATGTGCAGAAATGGATGCTGAGCAGAGGGACAACTTGGACCGATCAACTGCATGGGGGAGGCTAAGACCTCTGTTCCGGCCTTTTCGTGGGAGGTTCTGTGTGGTCCTGGGCGCCGGAGATGGGAACTCCTCAGAGCAGGGTCAGGAGCAGAGCGGGGTCAGGAGACGGGGAATGAAAGGTCCACGTGTTAGCAATCCTTGCCCTTTGCCATTTGTGTGTTTCACTGACAGTTATTCCCAGTTGTTTACTTTGACCCTCCCTCCCAGTATCATCTTGACCTACTCTGTTGCTTCTCCTGTCCTTCTCATCCTCTGCATCAGTCACATGTCTTGGGCGTCACAGCTTCCATTTCCTCCAAGTTCCCGTCTACGAGCTCTTTCCTTATGACGCAGTTACCCATTCCACGACTCCTTAGAACTCGGAATCCTCATCTCCCGGGCCCTGTATCTGTTCTTCTCGGCCCTGTTTGGTTGTATGTACTCTGGCTAGATTTCCCCAGAGTGCTCAGTTTCAGTTCTGGGTTCTGACATATATATGTTGATCTTGAATTAGAGGACACAGTAATGGTCTTATGGTGGGATTCGTAGCGGTTCCATGAGGGACTACATGGACGCCCCTTTTTAAGTTTGACAGAGTGACATGAGATGATGTCCCCTTCATAACTGGATATTGTTTCTGCTGTCATATTTCATTCTGGGGATGGATGTTATAACATTTCTTCAATAGTACTTCCTATGTCATGACAACAGTTACACTGAATGCACACCTTACTGCTTTTGCTTTTGATGTGGGTTCTTTGAAAGTGGGTTTCTTGGTATGACGTATTTGTGTCTCAAGTTCTGGGGTAAAGTGGAGCCTGGTTATCAATAGCATTAGAGCTGGGGTTGAATACTGGCTTATAAGTTCTGGAAATGAAGAATTTAACTTCTGTAAACCTTAGAAAAAGAGGTATGTCAAAGATCTCGCAGTAAGGAGAGCCAAAACTGTTGCTCACTTTCTCTAACCTTGCTCACCTAAGCATGCATACATAGACACAGGCAGCAAATACTTATGGTGCTGGTTACTGTTCTGGTTGTTAAAATGGCCACAGCAAAGAGGTAATGTGGCTTCAAGACTTGCTACATACTTCATGCTGTGGGGATTCCATTTGACAGAAGCACTTAGGAGGTCAGCTGGCAACCCCCAGCCCTCAGGCCCGAGTCCTGCTGATTTCCTGCTTGCCTGCCTGGCACCACTTTCTGTGATGCTTTGGTCAAAACATTGTCACATTCCTCTAGTGATCTGGAGTATATGGTGTAAAATCCTGTATGCCCCAACCCCCAGTCCCACCTCAAGGTCCAGTATAAATACCCTGAGTTGTAAAAATAATGTTGAGTTATTCCTCCCTGGAATGTCTCCTGGTCTTGTTCTTGAGTCTGTCCTTTCCTTGTTCTTTCTTTTCTTTCTCTGGGCTTTCAGAACCTCTCCCTCACCCTCCCTTCTAGGGCTAAGACCCACGTTGCTGACAGGCTGCAGCCAGAGCAAGCCCAGGGCACTCGCAGTCCTAGGAAACTGTGGGCTCTGGTCAAAGGGAGGAAGAACATCGAAAGGCTACACTTCATTCTATTTATAGTTAAGTACCCTTCCCATGCCCAAGAACACTATAAATAGTTTGTGCTTGACCATTACTGTGCTCTCTACACTCTTCCATGCATTTCAGAAAGAGCTTTTAGTGCCTTTGTACCATTTCCTTTACTTAGTTCCAAAGGGTGGGGTGGAATGAAGAGATGTAAGACATACTTTGAATTTTTAATATTTTATTTATTAGTTTTATTTTATTTTGGTTGTCTATGAATGTATTGCCTGCATGTGTGCTGTGTAATGCCCATACAGGTCAGAAGTAGGTGTCAGATCCCCTGGAACTGGAGTTACAATAGTTGTTCCCCATGATGTGGGTGCTGGGTACTGAACTCAGGTCCTCTGCAAAAGCAGCCAGTGCTCTTAAATGCTAAGCCATCTCTCCAGCCCCTCCTCTGAATTATTTAGAAGAAGCATTAGGGGTATGCTTGGATCTGCCATCTGTGGAGCCCTGTGTGCTGATAACATGGTTAGATTAGTCCCGTTTTATAGGTAAAGAAACAGGGCCAGAAGGGTTAAGGAACTTGTCATAGAACACACAGACACGGCTCACCACAGTCTCACTGAAGTATCGGTGTTCTCAAGGAAGAGACTGGGCCAAGCTCATGGCCGTCATTAGTTCACCCCAGGGCCAGGCCCATAGCTACTGGCCAGTAGATATTTAAGCATTCTAGTCCATGGAGACCTTGTGTTTCATAGCCAGAACCACTCAGACTGAGCAACTGTTATTTACTCCTGGTTCTTCTAAAAACTTATCTTATTATTTTTATTTTATGTGTATTGCTTGCCAATAGGTAGGCACATCCATGTTGCGCAGTGCCTGCAGAGGTCCGAAGAGGGCATCAGATCCCCCTGGAACTGGAGTTATGAATGGTTGTAACTACTATGTGGGTGCTGGGAACTAAACCTGAGTCCTCTTCAAGAGCAGTCAGTTCTCTTAACCACTAAGCCATCTCTCCAGGCCATTGTTCAAGGTTCTAATAAACTGAAAGCCACTCAGAGCCCGAGATCTTATTAGTACCAATAACAAACATTTTAGAAGATTTTAGAAAACTGCCACAGTGCTTATGAAGAGCATGCAATCTGTTCCTTTAGCATAGGGGTAAAAGAATTGGGGCTAGAGAGATGACTCCATGGTTAAAATGCTCTACAAAGCAGACCCAGGTTCTGTTCCCAACACCCACAGCAGGCAGCTCACAACCACTTATAACTCCAGTTCCAGGGAATCTGGTGCCTTCTTCTGGTCTCTACATTCTCTTGCATGCACAGTGTACACATAAACTCACGCAGGGACACACAGGTGCACATGAATAAAAATAAACAGGTATTTTCCAAAAGGTCATGATCGCTGGGTATATTTAAAAAGTCTTAACCCTGGGGGCTGGAGAGATGGATCAGCAGTTAAGAATGCTGACTGTTCTTGCAGAGGGCCTGGGCTTGATTCCCAGCACCCACATGGTGGCTAGGAACCACCTTTAAGCCTAGTGTGGTGGTGCACACCTTGAATTCCACCACTTCAGGAGGCAGAGGCAGGCAGATCTCCATGAGTTCAAGATCAGCCTGGTCTACAGAGTGAGCTCCAGGCCAGCTGGGGCTATAGGGAAACACTATAGCCTCAAAAAAAAATCTTAATCCCTACTAGCTGGTTAAACCAATAGGTTAGCCATGCTTTCTCATTTGTAAAATGAGCATGACTAATCTTGTTCATATGAAGATCACATATAGTTTGAATGTGGAAAAGTATTTCAAATCCTTAAATTCCCTTCATATCCAGTCATTCAAAAGTTTGACTATTCTGGAAGTTTAACCATCAGTCTACCAAGCTCTTATTATCTGGTGGTTTTGCACAAGCTCCAAGAATTCTCTCATTTAAAATCTCCATCAACTTTTCTTCTAAAGATTTCTTCTCATGTCTCATCCAGTTCAGCAGGCCAACCAAAGCTTTTGAGAAAAGGGTGTCAGATTTTGGAGTAAAAAGAAGAAAACTGGGCCAGCGAAGGCTTTATTATTTGTGATTGTTCATCCGCTGAGAGGCTCAGCGAATGATCACAGCTTGCTAATTTATTTCGTAGATTATTTCAGAAATAAAATCATTGTAGATATTGGTCCAACTATCTGGGTTAGCTTTACATTATTGCTGGAAACCCCCCTTAGTTGATATTTAGTGGAAAGAAGGAAAGGAGGGAGGGAAGAAGGGAGAGAGTGAGGGAAGGAGGGAGGGAGGGAGGGAGGGAGGGAGGGAGGGAGGGAGGGAGGGAGGGAAGAAAACAGGAAGATCTGCTCTATAGCACTGACTACCTGAGCTCCACTTAACATGCACAACATTGATTTTTGGTCTTTTTGAGACAGGGTCTCCCTGTAGCCCCAGCTGGCCTGGAACTTGATGTGCGGACCAGGCTGGCCTTGGACTCACAGAAATCCTCCTGCTTCTGCCTCCAGAGTGCTAGGATTAAAGGTGTGCGCCACCACGCTCATATATAATATTTTTTAATTTTTATTTATTATTTTTCATGTGTATGAATGTACTGTCTGCATGCAGGTCTGTGCAAGTTGCTTAATAACATATTCTGGAACCTCAGTAATCTATCTAGTCTGTTACCCTCATCTCTCCCAGTCACCTGAGCAACGTTATCAAGCCTTCTCTTGTCTGCTCCCTGAGGTTCTTGTTCTGGACTCTGTTGTGCTTTGTTTCCATCTTCTAAAAGGAGGTTGTTTTGAACGTTCTCCTTTTGTATGGCCTGCTGTAAGATTTTCTTTACCTTTTGCAGCTCCTGGAGACTCTCTAGTCTCCTTAGTGTCCTGTTCATATTATACGTGTTTTAGTTTTGTTTCTCATGTAGGGCTTTCTGAGGCAAAGAGTCCCCAGTATGGAGCGTATTTGGAAAACAATTCAAGCACATAGTTAGGGAATAAGAAATCTGTCCTAGGGCATCTTAAACCACAGGTCCTGTGGGTAACTGGGTTCTATCCCGAGGGACCTCTGCATATTTTATTTATTTATTTATTTATTTATTTATTTATACCTGCATCACAGCTGATCGACCTAGCAAGATGAAGAGGCTTGGCATCCACCCTCACCTCTGCCTATCAGTGGTTGATGGTGGTTTCTAAGGTCAATAGCTCCTGAGCTTTTTGCTGTAGTCATATTGTCCTCAGCTTCTCTTTGTTGGTAGATATTTTATTAGTGATTCACTCAGGACTTGGTATGAGTTTATTTAGAACTTAATATACTTTTGTTCAGTTTTGGTGTGTCATGTGTATCCAGAACTTTGTCTCATTTTTTTTCTTCTTCTTTTCCTTTTTTGTGAGATGAGGTCTCCTACAGCTGGCTTGAAACTCTCTATGTAGATCACACTACTCTCAGTCTTATAGAGATCTGCCTGCCTCTGCCTCCCATATCCTGAGATTAAAGGCATGTGCCACCACACCTGGCTTGTCCATTTCTTATAGACATTCCAAAATGTTAGTATATTTTTTTCTATTTTTTAAAAGATTTTTAAAAAGATTTATTTATTTATTTTTATTCTATGTGGTGTTTTGCCTGGACATATGTATGTGCACCACATGCATGCAATGCCGGTGGAGGCCAGAAGAGGGCATCAGATCCTCTGGAACTGCAGTTACAGGAGGATTTGGGTCACCACTTTGGAGCTGGGAACTGTTCCCTGCCCTCAGTGAGAGCTGTAAACACTCTTAACTGCTGAGCTGACTCCATCCTAGCATATCATTTTTCAAAATCATCTCATGATGATTTCTATATTTCTATAGAATGAATTGAAATATTTCCTTTTTCATCTCTAATTTTATTTATTTGGGTCTTTCCTTTCTTTTAGATGAAATGTTTGTTGATTTTGTCAGGCTTCTCCACCAACATAATGAACCAGAGTAGCCACATTAAAATATAAAAGTAGAGTTTAATGGGAAAAGATCACTCCTGGGAGAGTTTACCACCTCACAGGCTGAGGTTAGTGAAGTCACTTTCTGAGCTGGGGTAGTGGTTTTTTAAAAGGGAAGGGAGGGAAGGTGGTGATGTGCTGGCAAGGTACAGGGGTATTGTCCTATTGGGTGGGTTACAGGGCCCTATAGGTGGGGCTTAGGTCCAGTGTCACTTTGGATTCTGGAACTAGGTGTTGGCTTTATCTGGTATCTTGTACAGGGTTTTGTAAGCAGGGGCGCAGGGGCTCCTGACTGGAAGAAAAGGGCAGGGACCTCCCTGTCCATGCCATTTTTGGCATTTTTCCGAGACCTCTAGCCTAACAGAGTTTTCTCTCCTCAAGCAACCGTCTTCATTGATATTTTGCATCTTGAGAGGCTGTTTCATTTATTTCTGCTCTGAAACCTATTATTCCTTTGGTTTGGCTATTGCTATTGTCAGGTTTTTCTTAGTTCTTGTCTTCTCTAAGAAGCAGGAAAGGCTATTTATTTACAACACTCTCACTCTTTTCTGTGGGAACTAAGGGCTGTGATCTTCCTCCTTGGTACTGCTTTTGCTGCATTCCAAATTTCTGATGTTTCGTTTTCAAAGTCACTGTTTTGAGAAACGTTTCTCTTACTGTTTATTCACATAAGCACTGTACACTTAAATTTGTTGTTCAACCTGCATGCATCTGTATAATGGCAAACGTTTTCCTGCTGCTTGCCACTGGCTTCTAGTTCCATGCCATTGTGACCAGCAAAGGTATAAGATACATTTAAAAATTTTTAATTGCTGCCTTATTTTGTTGCCTAAAATATATGGTCCATTGTTGTTCCATGTGCTGAAGAGTATATATTCTGTAGGTGTTGCATGAGATATTATATACATGTGTGATCAATAGTATACCTTAACTCATGTTTCTCTGTAGATTTTTAAAATTCTGTCTAGCTAATCAATATACTGATGAGAAGTGAACATCGAAATCTCCCATAAGTACTGGACTGGAGGCCATATCTCTTTCAGGGGGGTCCCAGAATATATAGGAATATAGAAATTTACTGTTGCTGTGTCTTGTTGAGTTATTTCTTTGATAATTATACATTAACCTAGTTTTACTAATCTTTTGGTTTTTGTTTTAATATCTTTCTTGTCAAATAGAAGTAGACCTATTGAGTAGAAAGTATATTCTCTGGTGATAGAAGAAAAAGTTGGCAGTAGCCTACAAGATATAGGTATAGGAAAAGACTTTCTAAATCAAACATCAGCTGCACAGGAAATAAGGACAACACCTGACAAGTGGGACCTCATCAAACTCAAAAGTTTCTGTACAGCTAAAGAAACAATCAAGGAAGTGAACAGAAAACCCATAGAATGGGAGGAAACCTTCACCACTGATACAGCAGACAAAGCATTAACATCCAGAATATATAAGCTACTTAAAAAACAAAGAAGTAAGAAAACAAATGACTTACTCAAAAGATGGAGTAAAGAGCTGAACAGAGACTTCACCAGTAAGGAAGTAAAGATAGTTAAGAAACATCTTAAAAAGTGTTCAACATCTGGGGCTGGAGAGATGGCCTAGTGGTTAAGAGCGCTGACCGCTCTTGCAGAGGACCCGAGTTCGATCCCCAGCACCCACATGGCGGCCGAGAACCATCTGAAACTTCAATTCCAGGAGAACTCCAGTTCCAGGGGAATCCGACGCCCTCTTCTGACCTCCGCGGCATTGCACGACACGGGTGCACAAACTTGCACGCAGACAGTACATTCACACATACAGAAATAAATAAAATTAATAAAAAAAAGTGTTCAACATCATTAATAATTAAGGAAATGCAAAATAAAATCACCCTAAGGTATCATCTCCCTCCAATAAGACTGACCAAGATCAAGAAAACAAATGATACCAAGTGCTGGAGAGGTTGTGGGGAAAGGGGAACGCTCATCCACTGCTGGTGGGAATGTAAACTTGTACAACCACTGTGGAAAGCAGTGTTGAGAACCCTTAAAGGACTCAAAATGACACTACCACCTGACCCAGCCATACCACTCCTGCGTATATACCCACAAGACACATCTGACCACAAAGATACATGCACAGCTATGTTTATTGCAGCTCTCTTCACAATAGCTAAGAGCTGGAACCAAACCAAATGCCCCTCAGCTGATGACTGGATAACAAAAATGTGGCACATCTACACAATGGAGTTCTATGCAGCAGTAAAGAAAGATGACATCATGAGCTTTGCTGCCAAATGGATGGAACACAAAGCAATTATACTAAGTGAAGTAACACAGTCCCAGAAAAAAATAAAAGGTGAATGGTTTCCCTCATTTGTGGATGCTAACACCAAATCCCCAGTTGACAGGCAAACTGAGCCACTTTATTATTATATTTCATTGTATCTGAAAGCAACTGTGTTATTACAATGTGAATTTCTAAATGGGCTCTAGAAGTTTCCTGCCACTTATATTCACACATTGTAATTACCATATATATGGATGGAAGATATGTAGTCATATTCTAAAAAAAAAAGAATGTAAAGTTACACGTCTTTATACCTGCATGAAAATTTACTGTTAAAATGTGAATCTCTAAATGTGTTTAGGAATCAACCTATAGTTTATTTTCAGAATTTATAATTTTGACTCATGTGTGGAGTGTATATATGCATATTTTGGAATAATATAAAATAAAAAAATGTTCATAGAAAAAAATAGAAGTAGAGCTATTGTGCTCAGGTTAGGATGCCATTTGCTTGGTATATTATATTTCATCCATTTACTTTGAGTCTTTGAGTTCCTTTAAGGCAGAATATTGCTGGATCTTGCTTTCCTACCCATACAGTCTGTCTTTTAAATTATACAATTTAGTCTTCTTCCTTTTCCTTCCTTCCTTCCTTCCTTCCTTCCTTCCTTCCTTCTTTCTTTCCTTCTTTCTTTCCTTCTTTCTTTCCTTATTTATTTTGTTTTTGTTTTGATTTTTGAGACGAGGTCTCCTTGTAGCCCCAGCTGGCCTGGAGCTTGCTCCTCCCAGAAGTCTAAGGCCATGCACCACCATGCCCAGCAATTTAGTCTGTTTTCATTCAGAGTTAGTATTGAAATATGCATTATGCTCCTCATCTCCATTTTATTTTATCTTCTCAGTTGTTTTGAATATTCTTTGTTCTTTTCCTCACTCTCCTGTTCATGATTGTGGTTTGATGGGTTTCTGCATTGATGATTATGGATTCTTTCCTATTTTATATTGTGCTAGCAGTATGTATACTGTTCTGATAGTAGTTGGATTTCTTTCAGTTTTGGATATAAGTCTCAAGGAAACATCTTTTAAAGGCTCATCTAATAGTTGTGAATGCCTCCATTTTAAATCTTGCAAAGACTTTGTTTTTCCTTTGTTGCTGAAGGACACCATCACAGGATATAAGAAACCCACTTGGCAGCAGTTTTCTTGCAGCAATCAGACTACATCATTATGTTCTCTCCTTATTGATAGACTTTCTGTTGAAGAACATGCAGTTACCTTTAACTTAATTTTTGATCAATTCATGCATGAGTGCAGTACATACATCATCCTATTCCACACTTAAGGCCCTCTGTCTGCACTCATGTCCCATCCACTCCCCAGTAAATGGACTCAGTACTAATGTAGTTACCTTTAAATATATCTTGGCACTTATCTCATTGAGCTTTGAAATTCTTTATCCTATACTCGTGAAAATTGCACTATATGTTATGAAGATACTTTCTGACCCTTTCAGTTGGGTTTTCTATAAGTGTCTTCTATATAGATTCCCATGACTGTCTGGAAATTAGAGCAGTTTCTGCTATTGCTTAATTGAATGGGCATTTTGTGCCCTTGACTTTGATTGCCTACAGATTAGCCATTCAAAAGAGACAGGGATTTATTTCATGGTTTTCCAGAGATCTTGAACAGTCTCTTCATTCTTCCTTATTTCTTATTTTTCATTCTGAACATGATATTTCCAAAGGCCAACTTTGAATCAGTATGTTTCTTCGACTGTACTTAATCTGTGTTGAAGCTCTTAACTTTTTATTTGACTTGAATGGTTCTTTTCCAAGATAGTTTTGGTTCTCTTTCAATATTTTTCTTTGCTCAATTTCTTACCTAGTTCTTGAACTGCCTTCTCAGTTTATTCAACTATTTATCTGAATAATGTTGTTCTCATTGAACTTTTTTTTTTTTTTGGTCTTTTCAAGACAGGGTCTCCCTGTAGTCCCAGCTGTCCTGGAACTCACTCTGTAGACCAGGCTGGCCTTGAACTCATAAAGATCCGCCTGCCTCTGCCTCCCAAGTGCTAGGATTAAAGGCGTGCGCTACCACGCCTGGCTCATTGAACTTTTAAAGAGCAATTATTTTGAGTTTCTTATCAGGGACTTCCCCCGTTATAATTTTCTCAAAAGCTGTTACTAAAGAGTTGTGGATTTTAAGAGGTGTCTTGTCACCTACACATATTTCAGAATATGAAATTCTTTTGTTCTGTTCCTGTCTTCTGTTCATTCCTGGATCTCGTGGGGAAGATGTCTCTACTACTTCATGGGGAGGCTTTTGTAGGACGTGGCCTTCTCTTGAAGATGTGTCTTAGGGCACCACTTTGTTATACAACATCCGCTATGTCTTCAGTGAGGCCACCACCGTGTCATCTCCCTGTAGAAGTTCTGCTGTGGTTAGTGAGTTTTATCACAAGAGCTGCTGTCATCGGCTCTGTCACCAGCGATGCTCCCTGGTCTTGGCTGCACTAGCAGCACTGACGGCCTCTGACATTTGCTGTCTGTCCTACCTGTGCTTCAGATCCTAGTGTCAGGTGGGGAGAGATCACTTGGAGAATCAGAATGTCACCTCTGAGCTGCCACGGTCATAGGAGCAATAATGATTTACCATGGCAGCCACCAGGAAGTAGAATGTCACCTCTGAGCTGCCATGTTCATAGGAGCAATAACGATTTACCATGGCAGCCACCAGGAAGTTTTTCTCTGGATCTCTATGGAGCATAAATCCCAGATGGGGTGGCAGCCAGGTCTGCATGCAGTGCTGCTCAGGGGAGCCCCATTCCCACCTCTGCAGCAGAGGCCACAGTAGAAAGAGATCTCTCCCTTCCCTGCCCGGCCTCCGTCCGTTACATCCGAATGGAACTGGTCTGTAAGTACAGTGGAGTGCTCACATCTTCAGTGGTGCAGGAAGCAGAGACAGACAATCTGGAGGTGGGATGAGATGATGTACTCTCAAAGTCCGTCCCCAGTGACGTGCTTTCTCTAGCGTGGCCACGCCTCCCAAACAGCATCACCAGCTGGGGCCTCTGGGACCATCTATTCAAACTACCACTATGGGGATGACCATTTTCATCCCCAGCAGTGATTTGAATGCAAGCATAGCCAGCCACAGCTGTGGTCTTAAGGTATAGATTCCTTGTTCCCCAGTCCTTCAGGGCAGCACACTTAAGTTCCTCGCAGTGTAGCACCTGTTCCTCACAGTTGACCACTGGCCAAGGGCTTGTGGGAATAAGCTTCCTGTGTTACTTGGTTCATGAAGCAGCTTCTTGCAGAGGCGGTGAAGGGGTGTAATCACTAAGGAAAACAGCGTGGACTCATCTGAAGACACCGTGGCATCAGAATAGCATAAAGTATTTCACCTGCTGCTCTAAAATCAAGAAAGTAGAGGATGATTCATTTCAACTCCTGAAAGTAAATAATTGCCAAGAAAGTTACTATATCCAGCAAAGATTTCTCTTAAATTTAATGGAGAAATAAGGATATAAAGACAAACATTAATGAACCACCAAGCCAGCACTGCAGAATATAAAAGGAATACCATACATGCAGGAGGAAGGAAGTCTAGATCACAAGAGCACAAAAAAGAATACATTCATGAAAGGAATTGATGAACAAAGGAGCGCAAGAAAGAAATCCATTGTGTTCAACACAGAGAACCCCAGATACTAACAGGAGAGAAATGAAGAACAAACAACCAACCACAGAAACAGCCAGCAAAATCATCCAATAATAACCAACATGTAAATGGCCAAACTCACTCAGAATTACAACTTTGGCTGGCTGGTTATGTTCGAAATCTAGAAGCCAGAACCAAAATCCAGATGGCATAGCCATTCTGACAGTTGACAAGTAGACTTCAAACCAAAATCAGAAGAGAGAAGGCAGGTGGCCACAGGTTACTAAAGGGAACAGTCCATCATGAAGATATTACAATTAGAACCACATATGAATCAAATACTGGCTTTCCAGTTTCAGGAGAACAAACTAGAAAGCATTAGAAGGCCAGATAGGGGCCTGGAGAGATGGCCTAGTGGTTAAGAGCGCTGACTTCTCTTGCAGAGAACCCGGGTTCGATCCCCAGCACCCACATGGTGGCTGAGAACCGTCTGTAACTCCAGTTCCAGGGGAACCCGACACCCTCTTCTGACCTCCGAGGCATTGCACAACAAGGGTACACAAACCTACATGCAGACAGTACATTCATACACATAAAAAAATAAAAATACTATATATATATAGATATATATCGATATATAATATATAATAGAGCCAGATAGATCTGTATAACAGTAACACAACAAAACTTTTTTTTGAAAAAAAGTAAATTCAATACCTCCCTCTCAGCTCTAGTTTATCAATACTAAAATTCAAAGTCAAACTACACCATACATCCAACATACTAAATGAACATGTACAGAAGATTCTATATAACAGAGGCAGAATACATGCTCTTTTCAGTAAGCCATGCAACCTTCTTTTTTTTTTTTTTTTTTTGGTATTTTTGAGATAGGGTCTCCCTTTAGTCTCAGTTGGCCTGGAGCTCACTCTGTAGACCAGGCTGGTCTTGAACTCACAGAGATTTGCCTGCATCTGCCTCCCAAGTGCTGGGATTAAAGGTGTGCACCACCACAGCTGGCTGCAACCTTCTTTAAAATAGACCACAGCCCAGATTTCCAGCAACAAATGACTAGATAATAAAAACATGGTGTATTAGTCACTTTTCTGTTGCTGTGATAAAACACCATGACCAAAGGAACTTATAAAAGGAAGAGTTTATTTGAGCTTATGATTGATGGTTCCAGAGAATTAGAGTCCATTGTGGTGGGAGGCATGGTGGCTGGAGCTGGAGCAGTGAGCCGAGGGTCACATCTCGCAATGTGCACAGGAAGCAGAGAGAGCAACTGGAGACCACGAGGCTTGTTAAACTCACTAAGCCTGCCCCCAATAACGTACTCCCTCTAGCATGGCCACTCCTTCTAAGACCTCCAAAAACAGTGCCACCAACTGGAGACAAATGTCTGAATACTTAGAGCCTATGGGGGATACTCATTCAAACCAGCACATTCCACTCTCTGGCCCCCATAGACTCCTTATAAAAGACCATATAAAATGCAAAATGCATTTAGTCCAACCTTAAAAGTCCCCATAGTCTTCACCAGTTTCAATGCCATTCAAAAGTCCACAGTCCAAAGTCTCTTCTGAGACTCAGGCCAATCTCCTAACTGTAAGCTCCTGTAAAATCAAAAGGCAAATTACAAACTTCCAACATACAGTGGAACTGAATACACATTCCCATTCCAAAAGGGAGAAACAGAGACATAGTGAGGAACTACCAGACCAAAACAAGGCCAAAAACCAGCAGGGCAAATTCCAAGTCCAGTAGCTCCATGTGCAACTTCTGGGACTTGACTTCCTAAGGGCTTAGATGGCTCAGCTCTTCCAGCTTTGCTTGCAACATACATCTCTTTCTTAGGCTGGTACCACTTCCTGTATGCAGCTCTCGTTGGCAAATATCTCACAGATCTGGCATCTCGAATGTCTTCTTGGGGTCTCTGATGCCAACCAGGCTGCACATTCACAGCTTCATGCAATGGCCTATGAGGGCCTTCTTTATTCAGGGACACCCCTGCTGCACTCTGCCTGGCCTCTGCTTCTCTCTGAAACCATGGAAGAAGAACTGATGACCCCTTCACTCTTGCAAACTTCATGCCTCTAAAGCCAGCACCACATGAATGAAATTGCTGAATCTGGCTTCACGTTCAGGATGGACTCTCTCCTACTTTAAGCACATTTACACTTTTTCTCTGCCCTGGAATTGTTGGAGGATTAGCTGGGTGTGGTCTTG
The DNA here is from genome assembly GCA_009823505.1 of Rhizomys pruinosus. NCBI lineage: Eukaryota > Metazoa > Chordata > Mammalia > Rodentia > Spalacidae > Rhizomys > Rhizomys pruinosus. The sequence continues at coordinate 1,137,330 of VZQC01008534.1, read as the reverse complement.
CCCTGAAGGTATTGTTTCTGTTGTTTACTTGTAAATCTTGAGGCCTCTCCTTAATCACTTTAATCTCCTTATCAAAAGGAACCTCTCCTTCACATGCCTTGGCCCCACCTTTAATCTTCCTAGTGTACTTTTCAGATCCAAACTGTACATTCTGCATTTCCTTCTGCCCCATTTGCTCTTTTTCACTGTAGATCTGTATAATATTCACCATTAAAAGCCACGCCACCATTTCTACATTAGGCTGTCTTGAAATATCCTCCGCCAAAGACATTAGTCCATTGCTTTTCAACTTAGCATCAGGCAAGCATTTGGGCTGTGGGCAAACTGCTGCCAGACTCTTTATCAAAATATCCTCTGGAACTACAATTTTTGCAGCAATGCTTTCTTCCAAGCTTCTACTAGAATGGCCCATTAAGCTCTGCTTACAGTAGTCAACAGCTTTTCTAGCCCAAAGTTCCAAAGTCTTCCAAATTTCTCCAAACATCCACATGGTCAGGTTCAGCACAGCCAACACCCCACTCCTGGTACCAAATAACTGTATTAGTGACTTTTCTGTTGCTGTGATAAACCACCATGACCAAAGGAACTTATAAAAGGAAGAGTTTATTTGAGCTTACAATTGACAGTTCCAGAGAATTAGAGTCCATTGTGGTGGGAGGCATGGTGGCTGGAGAGGCATGGCTGCTGGAGCAGCAAGCCAAGGGTCACATCTCACAAAGAGCACAGGAAGCAGAGAGAGAGCAACTGTAGACCACGAGGCTTGTTAAACTCACTAAGCCTGCCCCCAATAACGTACTTCCTCTAGCATGGCCACACCTTCTACGACCTCCAAAAACAGTGCCACAAACTGGAAACAAATATCTGAATACTTAGAGCCTATGGGGGACACTCATTCAAACCACCACACATGGTATACACATAGATATATGGTGTATATATATGTATATATAATGATTATTCAGTATATGTGAAGATAATGTAATCATGAAACATAGATGGCTCAAGAAAATATAATATTAAGTGAGATGACTCAATCTCAGAGAAGCAAACAACACATGTTCTCCCTTAAGTGTGGGTCTTAGCCTTTCGTGTACATAAGCATATATGTAAGCAGGTGTAAGTGTGGCTAAAGTCTAAATATCTAGAGAGGACACAAGTAAGGATGGAGAGTGGGCACGATGACACATAGTACATAAAACAGGAAAAAAAATTGTCAGGAGCCCACAAGGGGAAATGGGGGGTTGGGGGGAGATGGGGGAAGGACCCCAAGAGCATGCTTTGTTCAAATATATCATATCTTACCCATTATGCACTGATTTAAATTTTAAAAATGAAAAAAGACTATACCCTGGGCCACAAAGACTTGCCTCTTCTTTCTTCCTTTTGTTTTTTTCTTTTCTGAGACAAGGTCTTATGATGCAGCCCAGGGTTGACCTTGAACTTGCTATCTAGACCAGACTGGCCTCAGTATCACAGAGATCACCTGCCTCTGCCTCCCCAGTGCTGGGATTAAAGGCATCCACTACCACACCTGGAAAATACAGTTTTTTAAAAACTGGAGATAACGAGTACAGTCTCAATAAGAATAGAAAAGAAAGCAGCTGCTTTTATCCTCTATACTAAAGTCTGCTAAATTAATAAAGTTAAAAGCATCAATAGTACAGTAATACAAGGAGATGGAGAGAGGAGGAAAGGAAGAAGACAGAAAAGTGAGGAGATGAAGCGGGACGAGGGAAGGAGAGATAATGGTGAGAATATGTAAAGCAGAAAGATACCAGATAAAACCAAAGGACTGAAAAGACCAGCCCCGCCTGGCAGAGATCTTCATTACTGACCTGTAGCTCTGTATTGGGTGGTCTTTACGTAGACTTCTAGACAACACACTGTAAGTCTCATCTCATACATGCTAAACCAAGTGGATTTTATGTCAAGATTAGATTCTGAAACCAAATGTAAAAATACTGAGTGTAATTTTTCCTTTATAAATCAGAGCCTGTTAAATCTATAGACAAGTTCCTTTAAAGGAGTTTTGCAGGGTGGGGGGGAAGGGGATTCAGATGGGGAGGCTATCTAAATTTGATAAAAAATAATTGTGTAAAATTTGCGAATATTCAATAAATATGTTCTTGATTAAAAACTAAGACAAAACAGCACCCCCACCATTCAGATGGAGGATAGAGGCACCCCATCTTCATCAGGGTCTCCTTTCACAGTTCACTTGTTGGGGGTGGGAGGGTACGGAGTGAGAGGTGTGTTCTCAGCAGGTCAGACCTTTGTGTTGCTTGGATCCTGTCTCCCATCCTTAACCAGGCCTTTGCTGAGTGACAGATCATGCCCCTGTGGAGCTCAGGTAGGTTTTTCTTTACCACCTAGCGTGCTCTGACGTGGGGAGGAGGGGCTTTTCTCCTTTCTCTAGCTTATTCCCTATAGCTCAGTGTTATGATCCTTCATGATTAAGTATGTAACATCCCTGTTCCTGGATTTTACCTGTCCTCTGTCTACTGCTTAATCTCCCACTCTTATGCCCTTTGACACCCTCCACAACTCCCAGCAGCCACACAGCTCGTGTTTATGTTCAGGTGTGTGGAGATGTAGGAATGTTCTGGATGGCTTTAATCTGTCGCCTCCCCCAATAAGAGAGGGGTGTACATTCATTTCATTGTAGCAGTATTGCAATGGTTGTGAGATGGAATCCATCACAGAATCCAGGAGTGGATAAAGAAAATGTCACATGTACATAAAGGAATATTATACAGCCATGCAAAGAATTAAGTCTTTTCATTGGGAAACATGGCATGAAATGAAAGACATTTTGTTAACTGAAATGAAAAAAGAGGCAAAGAAATACTGTACATTCTTAGCTAAAGAATGACTTCAAAGAAATAGAATGGTAGTCACTAGATTGTTGGGAAATGGTACAGAAGAAGGATACAGGAAAATTGGGGAATGGCTATCAAAGTGTAGTTAAAAAGGCCAGCAAGATGGTTCAGTGGGTAAAGGTGATTGTGGCCAAGACTGATGACCTGAGTTCAATCCCCAGAACTCACATAGTGGAAGGAGAAAAATAACTCCTACAGGTTTTCCTGTGACATCCACACACATCCCATAGCATGTGAATACCCTCCCAATCAATCAACCAATCAATCAATTAATTGTAATGCAGTTAGATTGAATAATTCCTAATTTTCTCCAGCACCACAGGTAAATGTAGTCAACAATTTACTATATATTTTGAAATAAACAGAAAAAATAAGGTCTTGAATCTTCCCCACAAAAGATATCATGTTTAAACAGAGAGCAATGTCTGATTTGACCATTACACATGTGTGCATACATTGATCTATTCATTTTACTGTCTGCATATCTATACAGATTGTGTGTCAACTTTAAAATGAGCTCTGCATGACATGATTTAAAAATGGACACATGCCACAACTTGAATGAACGTGTGTGAAGTCTCACAGCCAACTCCCAAAAATGGCCCATGGCATGTGACTGAACTCATCAGAGGCATGTGACTGAACTCATCGGAGGCATGTAACTAAACTCATCGGAGGCATGTGAAGAAACAAAATCATTGACTACTATAAAAGTGGATTTCCTGGGCTCTAGAGAGGTGGAAATGGGGATTTCCACTCAGTAGGTGTAGAGCTTCAGTTTGGAAGATGAAAACATTCTAGACACTCTATGTTTAGCACTGTAAATAAGGCTGAAAAAACTTACTAAAAATCAGTGTCATTTTAAGATGTTTAACATAGTAAATTATTTATGCATCTTAATAAATCTAGAAATAAAGCTGTGAGAGATGGCATTGGTAGGTGAGCTGAGGCACACTGCTGCAGAGACATGAGACAGCATTCTGAAAATGGAGAGGTAGATCTTGGTGGTTTAGAAAAGCTCACAGCAGGCACTCCACCAAGAAGCAGGTCAAGAACATGGACTGTGGCTCGAGGGGACACCCAAGAGGCTGTGTCTGCTTTATGAGCCGTTTCCGTCAGGATCCTATGGCATGCCAAGTCTGACGTGTACACAGTAGAAGAGGTGCCAGGATCCCATCCTGTCAGCATGGTGATTTCTTTCTTGCAAAACTTCCTCAGAAGCACCAGAGGTCCCAACACCTAACTCATGATCCCACGCACTGTGGGATGGCACAACTTCCTGCATGGCTGACCACAAAGCAATGGGTTCTGATGCAGTTTCCTTAAATGTGCTTTAAAATGTTCAATGAGGGCAGGCTTTGTGCCACAGGCTTTACCCCTAGCACTCGGGAGGCAGAGGCAGGCAGATATCTGTGAGTTCAAGACCAGCCTGGTCTACATAGTGAGTTCCAGGTCAGCTGGAGCTACAGAGAGACCTTGTATCAAATACCAAAGCAAAATGTTAAATAAATAATCTATTGATGTGGCTGAAAGTTGACTATTGTCTTAGAGTTATTATAGCAACTATTTAAGAGCTCTCCAAATAAATTTCCTGTCAAAACTCTGTCCAGAGTAGTTTTATTATTTTTTATCATTATTGTTTATAATTTGTTTGCAGAATGCTTACATTTATTCATTTCTTATTTTATTTGTTCATTATTGTTCAAAAGTCACAGCCTTTCCTAGCACCAATTTTTTAATATAAGGCTGAAACACAGTTTGGGCCTTCAAATAAGAGTATATTCTTGGACAGGCTGATTGTTTGGTTTGATTCAATCATCTTTGGCTTGATTGGCTTGTGTGGCTGTGGGGGCAGAGTTGTCCTCCTAGCTGGTATAAAAGGTGGCCCTGTGAATGAGCCTCGAGATCAGGGATTTCCCAAGACCACCTGAAGCACAGGTAGGAATTCACCCCAATTGGGATAGCCAAAAGAGTGTCCATGTGGATTCTTTGGAGAAACTTCAGAACAGAAAGGGAAGAGTGAGTTAAACTTCCAATAGAAAGCCTAAAACTTAGACAAGTCAACACTCCATGAGCAAGGAGAAAAGTAGAAAAACAAATCAATCAATCAATCAACGAAGCCATCTGAAGGAGGCAAGCAAAGCAAGCCTTCAACACAGTGAAGAGGCATTTGGGATTCCCATTGGAATACAGGCAATGAGATACCCACATGCCAGGGACACAAAGAGACAACATGGGAAAGGTGCAGGAATATTCCATACCAAGCTCTAGCAACACTGTGGGAGATTCCTACACCAAATGAACCTCACAGACATTTACCGAATATTCTACCCTAATACCAGAAAATACACTTTCTACTCAGCACCCCACGGAACATTCTCCAAAATCTGGAACCACATACTGGAACACAGAAGAAACCTCCACAAATACAAAAAGATTGACATAATCTCATGCATTCTATCAGACCGCAATGCAATAAAGCTCACTTTCAACACCAGGATAAGCCCTACTATCTACAAGAACACATGGAGACTAAACAACACAGTCCTGAATAATGAATGGGTCAAGGAAGAGATACAGAAATAAAAGCATTCCTGGAACTGAATGACAATGATAATACAAGACAATAAAACCTATGGGATACTTTTTTTTTTTTTTTTTTTTTTGGTCTTTTCGAGACAGGGTCTCCCTGTAGCCCCAGCTGTCCTGGAACTCACTCTGTAGACCAGGCTGGCCTTGAACTCACAAAGATCCGCCTGCCTCTGCCTCCCAGGTGCTAGGACTATGGGATACTTTAAAAGCAGTCCTAAGAGCTCTCTTCACAATAGCAAGGAGCTGGAACCAACCCAAGTGCCCCTCAACTGAGGAGTGGATAGAGAAAATGTGGTACATCTACACAATGGAGTTCTATGCAGCAGTAAAGAAGGATGATATCATGAACTTTGCAGGTAAATGGAGGGAACTAGAAGATATTATGTTAGTGAAGTAACACAGTCCCAGAAAAACAAATGATGAATGGTATCCCTCATCTGTGGATGCTAGCACAATTACCTAGTTGTAAGTGTTTCTTGTGCAGGGCTCCTTGAGCTTTTGTTCTTTGGTTTGTTGCATATTGGAAACAACAACAACAACAACAACAACAACAACAGAAAAAGAAAAAGAACTGACTGAAATGGTGAACTTTTGCTCGAAAGAGTCAACTTCTGCATCAAAAATTTTGAGAAAGCTGAGAAAAAGATGAAAAACATGTTGGAGAATGCATGAGCTCTGGTGGGGTGGCGGGCTGGGAGAGAGACACGGGTCTAGATTTGATTTGTAACATAGTCTAATATATATATATAATATACATATAATTATATATATATATTATAATTAAAAAAGGAATAAAAAAACTAAAAAAAAGTATTCTTTGAGTCACTCCCGGCCCTTGGGAAGGTCTTAGACTAGGGCCCCCCAAGGCCCCAACGGGGCCCCCCCTGAGTGGGGAGGTGTGCTGGATAGCTTTAGTGTCAACTTGACACACCTGGGTTGAGGGAGCCTCAGTTGGGGAATTGGCTCCATTGGACTGGCCTGTGGCCACATCTGTGGAGTATTGCCTTGATTGTTGGGCAATATGGGAGGGCCCAGCCCACTATGGGTGGTGCCACCCTGGGCAGGTTGTTGTGTACTGTATAAGAGGTCAGGGTGGGCATGGTCCAGGGGAGCAAGCCAAGTGGACAGCATTCCTCATGGCTTGTGCTTCAGCTCCTGCCTCCAGGTCTCTGCCCTGAGTTTCTTGCCTTGGGCTCCCTGAGTGATGGACTGTGACCCAGGAGATGTAAGCTGAATAAACCCTTTCCTCCCCAAGTTGGTGTTGGTCAGAGTGTTTTGTCACAGCAATTGAAGAGAAAACTACAACAGGAGGTGAGTTCCCAGAGAGCAGGGCTCCATGCTTGCCAACCAGGCAGGAGAGGCCATGCCCAGGCAAGTCCCTTGGATACCTCCTCATCTCCCCCTCCCCCACCCCTGCAGGAGCTTGGAACAGACTCAGGGCCGGCCAGCTGAGCAAGTTCAATGGCTGAGGTGAGGCACTCTGGGCCTCATAACCCATTCAGACTACTTTCCCATGCCTAAGGAAAAAAAAAAAAAAAAAAAAAAAAAAAGAGTATATTCTTTTTTTTTTTCTGTTTTTTTAAAAATATTCATTTATTTCCAGCACTCTGGAGGCAGAAGCAGGCAGATCTCTGTGAGTTCAAGGCCAACCTGGTCTACAGAGCGAGTTCCAGGACAGCTGGGGCTACAGGTGTTTGTGCAGGAGGAAATTGGAAGTATTCTTTGACAATAGCCTGAGGTGGAGGTAGGATGCTTGCTTCTCTTAGTTTCAGGCTAAGAAAAGCTGGAACTTCCTAAAGAGGACATCCTTGTTCTGAACGAACAGGCCAGAAGGACCTGATGAACAATCTCTCATGTTTTCTTTCTTAGAACAATGACATGGGCCTCCACACCTCTTGATGATGTTTCTAAGACACCCTGCATGCATGTCAGTGCTGGAAAAGTGCCCCCCCCATGAATTCGGTCCATAAAAAGTAAGGATTCTAATGATGTGCTGTTCTTTAAAACTGGAGGTAAAGCAATATGATCTATGCATACCGTAATAGATGTGTGATCTTCCTTCAGCAATAACATTCCTTCCCTGTTGCTACTTGCAATCTGTTGAAAGCCAGCCAATGCTGTTGACTTTGGTTATTGTGTATCTCCAGGGCTGAATATACTGTGGGGCATTGCCATACTTTCTTAAGCCAGGATGCAGTGAAGGCTCTGCATCAGGGATTTCAGTGCTCCATTTGACTGGGGCCAAACTTGCAGGGTCATCCCAGTCTCACAGTTCCCTATGGGATAGGTAATGGTCTTCATTAGGAATGCACCATAGCTTGGCATCTCTCCCCATCTAGTTAGGTGTCTATCCTCTCTCCTACATCTCCTGATCCCCAGAGAACACTAGTCAAAGTTCTGCGTATAACTGCCAACTTTCAGAGTTATGAACCTTATGTGACAGCAACACAAACATCCAGTTGTTTCCGTGTATACAAAATTACCAAATTCCAAAATCTTTTTTTTCCCAAAATTACTTCTTTATGCTTTATAGTCTATTATTATCTTACCCGAGAATTAGCATTGGTTGAGAGAACAAGCGTTTCATAATGTTCTGACTCTTATTTTAAAAATATTTTTATTGATTCAAGAATTTCACTTGATCACATTCAGACCCCCTCCTTCCTAAACCCCCCTCAACTTACTAAACCCCCCCTCGACTCCATGTTGGCGATTATATACCATTTGTGCCACTATTTCACTGATGGGCATATTGTTTCAAGCCAGTTGTGATTACAGCCTATAGGGTTCACAGCTGAGTAAAGTGGGTGATCACCTTTCTCTGCCACTAGCATTGCACATCACCTTCTAGGACTATGAAAGCTAGCTAGCAGAGATGTAACTTCAAGGTCAGTACCAGCTTGATCTCCCCATGTTTGTTCTGCCACTCAGATATGTAGTGTCTTCAGCAATAGAGCCTCGCTGTCAAGTTCTGGGTTTTTTTTACCAGAAACAACAGCAATGGCCAGTATTGTTTGAAAATCGATGTGATCTCTCTGGTCAGCAGCTCCAAAACAGGGAGTCTGTTTCTGGCTTTTCATTTGCTAGTCTGTGATGCCTGGTAAGGCTACTGCACCCCTGTTATAGGACAACTACATTTAAACTCTTTATATTGTATATGTATTTACTGAAAGAAACTTCTATGGTAGGTTTCCATTCGGCTTTTTCAAAAGGCCTTTAGTGTTGGTTATCCCTGCCCTGTCCTGCCCTCCCATTCCACACCTCATTAATCCCACCCTATCCATTGTTCCCAGTTAATCACTGGAAACCAGTAAGTTACTGTGTGACCTGCAGGGTAGGTCATGGGAGATAGAAATGTTTCCTATTTTTAAAAAATTGCTTAGAGTGTTGAGACATGGTTTCCCTATAGCCCTAGTTGGCCCGGAATCATTATATAGACCAGGCTGGCCTTGATTTCAAAAAGATCAACCTCTTTTTACCCTCAGATTGCTGGGGTTAAAGAGATGTGCTACCACACTCAACAAGACTTATTTTTTATATGTATGCGTGTGTGGTCTGTGTGTGTCTATGTGAGTATGGCATCACGTGTGCAGGTGTCCATGCAGGCCAGATGAAGGTGTCAGATCCTCTGGAACTGGAGTTACAGTAGGCAGTTGTGGGCTGCCCAGTGTGGGTGTTGGGAACTCCATCCAGGTCCCTGGGAGAGTAGTGCTTGTTCTTAGCCACAGATCCATCTCTCCAGATCCTTCCGCTTTTTAATCTGAGTCCTTGGTAGTCATGTTCACACAAAACAGAGAGACTTGATGAAGAGCACCACCATTTGTTCACTTGTAACTGGCTAAGGGAATGTCGTGAGGAAGAGAGGAGCAGTGGAACGTGGCACCGCTGCCTGGCCTGCTGCACCATTCAGCGTTCTCTGTGTAGAGCACTGGTTTCCAATGTTTCTGGCCTACTTCTCCAGCTCCCTAATTAAAACTATTTATTCGTGAATTGGTATTTTTCTGAAACAGAATACTGAGATTCAATTTTTCTCAAGATGACAGTAAGAATTGTTATAAACCAAGTGTGAAGAATTTGCCACAGAAAGTGCTTGAGTGCTGTGAACATTTGAGGATCCGGTCTTTGTTTCTTATGAGGGGGAAGGATATTGGAGATGATTTAACAGGTGTTAAAAGTTGGACAGAGATGGTGTGAACACAAAAAAATAAACAAATATAGAGGGATGGGATTAAATAGAAGACCCAGAAACGAGCCTGGGCAGCTGTAGCCATCCTATTTGTAGAAAAGCTGCCACATGGATAAATTGGAGTCTGGCGTGGTGGCGCATGCCTTTAGAACCAGCGCTCAGGAGACGAAGGCAGGGAGATCTCTGTGAGTTCCATGCCAGCCTGGTCTACATAGCTAGTTCCAGACCCTGGTCTCAAAAAAGAGGAAATATGGGGGCTGGAGAGATGGCTCAGCGGTTAAGAGCACCAACTGCTCTTGCAGAGGATCCGGGTTTGATTCCCAGCGCCCACATGTCGGCTAAGAACCGTCTTTAACTCCAGTTCCAGGGGAATCCGACGCCCTCTTCTGACCTCTGCGGCATTGCACAGCACAGGTGCATCAAGCTACATGCACACTGTACACTCATATACATAAAAAAAGAGGAAATTAAATAAATAAATAAATAATAAATAGTAAAGTTTGGGAAATAGTCCCTTGAAGGGCTTCCTGTCAGTCCTGGTTATTCACAGGCAGAAAACGGGAACTACTTTCTCATCTCTGACCTATGTAAAAATCAGCTCAAAATGAAGAAGACCATCTGCTGAGCATTAGTATTATAAATACAGTATAATCTTATACTGAAAAATGGGAGATGAAAAATAAATTTATATGAATATTTCCATATAATATTGGAGGTATTTTAATTAAAAAGTTAAAATAATGTGAAGAAATTTTACCTTTTAAGCCCTAAAACAATCAGTAAGGTGGGAAATTGAATTACAGAGGAAGAAAAGCTTCACTTAATACACAAGAAGAAAAATGGAAAAAATAAAACTAAGCAGATCTAGATCAAAAGAAGTGAAGAGGCAGGTGCAAGTTCCTAGTCCATGTACTAACATTAAATACCAAAGAGTCAGCAATCGATTCAAAGCCAGGGTTGTCACCATATACACATATTTGAAAACCAGATACCCTGATTTACCATCTTAAATACTTGTTTTAATACAGTGAAGACAGTGGAAACAGCCTAAACAACAAATACATGAAAACTTCAGTAAGCATCCCAGACGCCAGAGCAAGAAGACCTTTGTAAAGATGGCTTATCAAGATATGGTAGACCCACAAGAAATATTAAATTTTCTACATGTGCACATCAAACAGAAGTATGGACAAATACATAAAAACTGAGAGAAATAAATAGTTGATGATAATCCAATAATACTTTAAGACTCTAATACTTCACTGCATGAATTTACAAAATGTGGAAGAGGATAGATGAACAGATATATAGAATGTCCCGACTAACATTAAAATATATACTCAAATGCACAGTGAAGTCATGTGTGGCAGTGCACACCTTTAGTCCAGGGACTCTGGAGGCAGAGGCAGGTAGATCTCTGTGAGATCAAGACCAGCCTGGTCTACCTATCGAGTTCCAGGCCAGCTGGAAATACAGGGAGACCCTGTCTCAAAACAAACAAAAACACAAATGCACAGTAAATACTTTCTAAGATAGACCACGTGCTGGGTCATGATATAGCCATCAGTAAACTGAAGGACTAAAAGAATACAACAGCTCTAATTCTACTTATAAATAAAGAATATTAGAAATCAATAAAGCAAGAAATCTGGGAAATATAAACTGTGAGCACTGAAAAACATATTAAGATAAATTCAAAGATGGGCAAAATAGAGCAATGCTTATGAGAAAGGAAAACAGTGCTCTGAGGGAAATTTAAGCAAAATTACCTCATTAAAAATGCAGAAATTGGGCTGGAGAGATGGCCTAGCAGTTAAGAGTGCCGACCGCTCTTACAGAGGACCTGGGTTCGATCCCCAGCACCCACATGGCGGCCGAGAACCGTCTGAAACTCCAATTCCAGGAGAACTCCAGTTCCAGGGGAATCCGACACCCTCTTCTGACCTCCGCGGCATTGCATGACACGGGTGCACAAACTGCATGCAGAAAGTACATTGATACACCTTACAGAAATAATAAATGCCGGTCGTTGGGTGGCGCACGCCTTTAATCCTCGCACTTGGGCGCAAACAAAAAACAGAGGCATTCGGCTCTCTGTGAGTTCGAGGCCAGCCTGGTCTTACAGAGTGAGTTCAGGACAGCCCAGAAGCTCCACGGGGAGACCCTGTCTCAAAAACAAACAACAAAAAAAAAAAAAAAAAAAAAACATTAGATGCTCAAAAGGAAGACAAAATACTGAAAGCCACAAGAGAAAAACAACAAGTTACATATAAGGGGAAACCCATCAGAATTACAGCTGATTTCTCAATGCAAATGATGAAAGCAAGAACACAGACCAAAGTATTCCCAGTGCTAAATGACTTTAGATGCCAGGCCAGATTACAATACTCAGAAAAAATGTCAATTATAGTTGTAAGAGAAAGAAAAATCTTTCATGACTTAAACAAAATGAAAGAACACATGTCAATAAAACCCAACACTTCAGAAAATATTTGAAGCAATTCAAAGAACAGAGGAAAGGAGCAACTATCCTCAAGCAACCTAGGACAGAAATTAACAAAAGCATAAGAGAGTAAATAAATACCTAGACCAAGAATGCAAACAAAAAATAAGTCGAGTCTACGGCCATACCACCCTGAACACACCTGATCTCGTCTCATCTTGGAAGCTAAGCAGGGTCAGGCCTGGTTGGTACTTGGATGGGAGACCACCTGGGAATATCAGGTGCTGTAGGCTTAAAAAAAAGTTGAAAAGAAACAACACACATCTCTCAATAATAACCTTAAATATTAATGGTCTAAACTCCCCAATCAAAAGACACAGACTGGGAGACTGGATTAGAAAACAGAATCCATCTATATGCTGCCTACAAGAACCCCATCTCACTCTCAAGGACAGACACCACCTTAGAGTAAAAGGATGGAAAAAATATTCCAAGCAAATGGTACCAAAAAGTACATAGGAGTTACTAATCTAATATCAGACAAAATAGACCTCAGAGTAAAATTAATCAAAAAAGACAAAAAGGGCCATTATATCTTTATCAATGGAACAATTAACCAGGAAGATTTCACAATCTTAAAATGCTTATGCACCAAGGTCTGCTGCACCCAACTTTATAAACCCAATCCTTCAGGACCTCAAGGCACAGATTAATCCCAGCATGGTAATAGTGGGGGACTTCAATACCCCACTGAATCCCTTGGATAGGTCAACTGGACAAAAATTAAACAGAGAGACATCAGAACTGAACAATACAATACACCAAATGGACCTCACAGATATTTACAGAATATTTCACCCAAACACTAGAGAATATACTTTCTACTCAGAGTCCCATGGAACATTCTCCAAAATTGACCACATACTGGGACACAAAAAATCAACAAATGCAAAAGAATTAAAATTATTTCATGCATTCTATAAAACCACAGTGCAATAAAATTCAATATTTACAGCAGGATAAACCCTACTAACTATAAGAATACATGGACACTAAACATCACAATCCTGAATAATGAGTGGGTCAGAGAAGAAATAAAGAATGAAATAAAAACATTCTTGGAACTAAGCAAAAATGACAGTACAACACAACCAAACCTGTGGGATACTTTAAAAGCTAGTCCTAAGAAGGAAATTTATAGCCCTAAGTGCCCACATTAAAAAAAAAAAAGAGAGAAAAAATAAGCACTCTAACACTGCAGATAAAAACACTTGAGAGACAACAACAAATGAACCTTAAACCCAACAGACAGGAAGAAATAACAAAAATCAGAGCAGAAATCAACAAAACAGAAATAAAGAAAACAATGCAAAAAAAATCAATGAATCCAAAAGTTAGTTCTTTGAAAAGATAAACAAAATAGACAGGTCTCTAACCCAGTTAACCAAAAGAAAGAAAGAGCAACTCCAAATCAATAGCATTCGTGAAGAAAGGGGAAACATCACAACAGATAAAGAAAAGATCCAGACAATCATATGAGAATACCCCCCAAACCTATACTCTACTAAATTTGAAAACCTAAGAGAAATGGATAAATATCTGAAATCCTGGGATTCACCAAAGCTTAACCAAGAAGAGATTGACAACTTAAACAGACATGTAATACTTGAGGAAATTGAAGATGTAATAAAAAGCCTCCCAACTAAAAAAGCCCAGGCCCAGATGGTTTCCCAGTTGGAATTTTATAAAACATTTAAAGAGGTCTTACAACCATTACTACTCAAACTTTTCAGAAGGATACAGAGGGAAATATCCCAAATTCCTTCTGTGAAGCCAGCATCACTCTAATACCAAAACCAGGCAGACACAAACAAGAAAGAAAACTATCGACCCATATAATAAATGAACACATATGCAAAAATTCTCAACAAAATACTTGCAAATCACATACAGACATACATCAAAAAGATCATCCATCATTACCAAGTTGGATTCATACCAGAGATGCAGGATGGTTCAACATATGTAAATCAATAAATATCATAAAGCACATAAATGGACTGAAAGACAAAAACCACACAATCTTCTCAATTGATGCAGAAAAAGCCTTTGACAAAATCTAGCATGCCTTCATGCTTAAAGTCCTGGAGGGAATTGGACTGGAGGGATCATTCCTCAATGTATTCAAAGCCATATACAAGAAACCCACAGCCAACATCATCCTAAACGGAAAAAAAGTTAGAAGCATTCCCCTTAAAGTCAGGAACATGACAAGGCTGTCCACTATCACCACTCCTCTTCAATATAGTGCTTGAAATGCTTTCTAGGGTAATAAGGCAAGAAAGTGAAATTAAAGGAGTACTAATTGGAAAAGAGGAAGTCAAACTATCCCTTTTTGCACATGATATGATAGTTAATCTAAGGGATGCTAAAAACTCCACCAGAAAACTCCTAGAAATGATTAAAAGTTTCAGTAAATTGGCAGGATACAAAATAAACCTAGAAAAATCAGTAGCCTTCCTTCACACCAACAATAAGCAACTGGAGAAGGAGTATAAGGAGAACTTCCCAATCACAATAGCCTCAAAAAAAAATACCTTGGAACAAACCTAACCAAAGACACCAAAGACTCTACAACAAAAATTTTAAAACCCTGAAGAAGGAGATTGAAGATAACATCAAAAGATGGAAAGACCTCCCATTTTCATGGATTGGAAAAATTAATATAGTAAAAATGCCCATTCTACTCAAATTAATATACAGATTCAATGCACTCCCAATCAAAATCCCCATGAGCTTTTTCACAGACTTGGGAAAAAAATCCTTAAATTTATATGGAAAAACAAAAAACCCCAAATAGCTAAAGCAGCCCTGAGAGAAAAGTGCAGTAGAGGGGGGATTACTTTATCAGACTTCAAGCTATATTAAAGGGCTATAGTCATAAAGACAGCATGGTACTGGCACAAAAACAGACCCATTGACCAATGGAACAAAATTGAAGATCCAAACATGAGCTCATATAACTTCAGCAACCTCATATTAGACAAAGGGGCCAAAAAAGCTCAATGGAGGAAAGATAGCATCTTCAGCAAATGGTGTTGGCAAAACTGGATCACCATCTGTAGAAGAACAAAAGTAAACCCCTACATCTCACCCTGTACAAAAATAAACTCCAAGTGGATCAAAGATCTCAACCTGAAACCTGAAACCCTGAAGGTGATAGAATAAAGTTGGTAGCAGCGTACAAGACATAGGCATAGGAAAAGACTTTCTAAATCAAACAGCAGCTGCACAGGAAATAAAGAAAACAGCTGACAAGTAGGACCTCATCAAACTCAAAACCTTTTGTACAGCTAAAGAAGCAATCAAGGAAGTGAAGGGAAAACCCAGAGTTGGAGGAAACCTTCAGCACTGATACATCTGACAGAGCATTAACATCCAGAATATACAGACTACTTAAACAAAAAAGTAAGAAAACAAATGGCTTACTCAAAAGATGGAGTAAAAAGTTGAACAAATAATTCACCAGTAAGGAAGTAAAGATGGTTGAGAAACATCTTAAAAAGTGTTCAACATCATTAATAATTAAGGAAATGCAAATTAAAACCACACTAAGGTATCATCTCACTCCAATAAGACTGGCCAAGATCAAGAAAACAAAAGACATGAAATGCTGGAGAGGTTGTGGGAAAAGGGGAACACTCATCCACTGCTGGTGGGAATGTAAACTTGTACAACCACTGTGGAAAGCAATATGGAGAACCCTTAAAGGACTCAAAATGAGACTACCACCTGATCCAGCCATACCACTCCTGGGTATATACCCACAAGACACATCCTACTGCAAAGATACGTGCACAGCTATGTTTATTGTGGCTCTCTTCACAATAGCTGAGCTGGAACCAACCCAAGTGCCCCTCAACTGATGACTGGATAACAAAAATGTGGTACATGTATACAATGGAGTTCTATGCAGTGGTAAAGAAAGAGGACATCATGAACTTTGCAGGTAAATGGACAGAACTCAAAGCCATTATGCTAAGTGAAGTAACACAGTCCCAGAAAAAAAAAAAGGCGAATGGTTTCCTTCATTTGTGGATGCTAACACCAAATCCCCAGTTGGCAGGCAAACTGAGCAACTTTATTATATTTCTTTGTATCTGAAAGCAACTGTGCTATTATAATGTGAATCTCTTAATGGGCTCTAGAATTGACCTACTACCTTATATTCACATGTTGTAATTACCATATATGGGTAGAAGACATATATTAATATTCTATAGTAATATAAAATTAAAGTGAAAAATGTGATTCCTAAAACATTTAGTGATTAACATACAGTTTATTCCCAGAGGTCATAATTTTGATACATATATGTTGTTTATATGGGCATAATTTGGAGTACTACAAAGGGGAGGGAACAAAAAAGTATTGATAGCTTTATAGAATAATTTCAGTATAATCCCTGAGTTATTGAAATATTATAATAATGTATAGTTTACATTGTAAATTTATTGCAAAATTTATATTAAATTCTTTTTTTTAAATTTTATTTATTTTTGTATGTGTATGAATGTACTGTCTGCATGTAGGTTTGTGCACCCGTGTCGTGCAATGCCGCGGAGGTCAGAAGAGGGTGTCGGATTCCCCTGGAACTGGAGTTCTCCTGGAATTGGAGTTACAGACGGTTCTCAGCCGCCATGTGGGTGCTGGGGATCGAACCCGGGTCCTCTGCAAGAGCAGTCGGTGCTCTTAACCGCTAGGCTATCTCTCCAGCCCCCTATATTAAATTCTTATAGAACCTTCAAAACAAAGTACATTAAAATATACATCAACTTACTATGTAATTTATAATGTAAAATTACATTTCTTTTTACCTGCATGGAATTTTGCTGTTAAAATGTGAATCCTGGGCTGGAGAGATGGCCTGGCGGTTGAGAGGGCCGTCCGCTCTTGCAGAGGACCCGGGTTCGATCCCCAGCACCCACATGGTGGCTGAGAACCGTCTGAAGCTCCAATTCCAGGAGAACTCCAGCTCCAGGGGAATCCGACACCCTCTTCTGACCTCCGTGGTGTTGCACGACACGGGTGCACAGACTTGCATGCAGACAGTACATTCGTACACATACAGAAATAAATAAAGTTAATAAAAAATATTTTAAAAAATGTGAATCCCTAAATGTGTTTTGGAATTAACCTATAGCTATTTTCAGACTTTGTAATTTTAAGTGTGGAGTGTATATATGCATGTTTTGGAGTAATATAAAATTAAAGGGAAGAAAAAGAGAGAGAGAGAGAAACCTGTTCAAAGAACTGACCAAAACAGTAAATTTCTGCATTGAAAAGGTTAAAAAAAGACTGAGATAAAGATGCGAGACAGGACTTAACATGTATGGCAGAATCCATGAGCTCTGGTGGAGGTGGGGGCGTGAGGGGTGGGCATGGATGGGGGAATGAGTCTAAATTTGATTAAGAAATGTTATAGGAAATGTGCTCAATAAAAAATATGAAGAAAGGGTCTGGAGAGATGACTCCATGGGTAACAGCACCAACTTCTCTTGCAGAAAACCTGGAGCAGATTCCCAGCAGCTACATGGTGGCTAACAACCATCAGAAACTCCAGTTCCAGGGATCTGACACCCTCTTCTAACCTCTGTAAGCACTGCAGGAATGTGTTCCCTTACATACATGCAGGCAAAACACTTATACACATGAATAAAGGATTTTTTAAAAAATAGAGAAAAATATCAAATCCATAATGCATTGTTCAAAAATTTTACATGGAAATAAACTACTCACACCAACTCTGGGAAAGGGCAATAATTGGTGTGAAAAAAAAATCGAGTCATCTTTAAAAACCTTAGAAAGAAATGAGACAGATAAGTCGCACCCAGCTCTCCCTGGGGCAGGAATTAAGCACTGTTCAGCACTGTCAAATACCATCACGTACCATTAAATGCTATTAGAGCTGTTAGTTCTGTGCTGATATTTCATTAACAGTTTATTGTAAACAGTTTTTATAATCACAGAACCAATTATTCAATTGATGCTATAAAAAGAGGCAGAGTAACTGATAAAATAATTAGGAGAGTATATTCAGAGAGTTCCAAAAGATGTAAAATAAAAGGAAGACGCTACTAAAAACTCCATAGGAAAGTTCTTAAAATACACAGAGAAACATTACCTTATAGCGTTTCATAAAAATTAGAAGATTTTGTGATCTAAATCTGAAACTGTTAGTAATGAGCAAAATTTTAGATTAAAATGTACAATTTCTAGGCATGAGACCACGTTGCTACACAACCCCCCCCCAACATAGTGGACAATGTATTTCAAGGACACCGTGTGGCGAAGACTTTGGCTATTTACTTCCTCTGTGACCACGCCTGACACCCGAGGAGCTGAAGAGCCTAGTCCGTGGTTAAGAGTGCTGGCTGCTTTTACAGAGGACCCAAGTTCAGATCCCAGCACTAACACGGCAGCACACATCTGACAACTGATCTTACGTCTAAACTTTACACCAAAGACTTGCAAGCAGTTCAGATTTGAAAGTAAACATTTTTTTTAAGATTTATTTTTATTTTTAGTCCCATGTGCTTACATCAGTGTATGGGTATGTGCCCAGGAGCATGGAACGAGGAGCTGTCAGCCAAGAAGCCCCTTCTGCTAGAAATCAGTATGGCAGCCCGTAGGTCTCACAGGCTTTCCGGGCGCTCTGAAGACATTCTGGCAGCTGCAGAGGACCATTAGGAAACTGTTGGAGAAATGCTCTGGTCGGACCACTCCACACAGACTACACGAGTCTCGGAAAGCCCGGCTTATGAAAGTCAACCCTGCCTGAATTTTGGACCACCATGCAGCGATTTCCAACCACCCCAGAGCGGGAGAACTTTCTCAGCCTGAGCAGAAAGTTTGTGGCTAAGGAGTATGGCAGTCTCTCCTGTGCATGCAGAGTTGTGCCGTGATGTCCTGTATTTGCATGTCACAGCCCCTCCGATTGTGTGCTACAGGGGCCCCTTCCACACCCTCCGTGGGTTTCCCAGATCCCCTTAAAGCAACTCCCCTGCCATTGCAATGTTAAGCCTTGGTGAAGACTTTCTGCCAAGTGGCCTCCAATCTGTGGTCTTTGTCACAGTCTGAGCTGGTAATAGGAAGCAGCCAGAATGAGATGAGGTTGTTCCGGAAAACGCTGAGAGCAGGTAAGAAATGGAAGAGAACTCACACTGTGGGGAAAAGACTGTAAGTCCAAGCGCAGGAGGCTGCCAGGGTTCAGTGTTCGCTAGCTAGCCCTTGCTGGGACTAGGGACTCCACCAGATGCTGAATGTTAGGCCCCTGGTAACCAAAGTGAAGAGCCAGATCTAAACTAAGCAGCTGTTGCTCTAGGCCCAGTCATGCCAGCCCTGAGCAGGCCATCTTTTGTCTACTCATGAGTTTCTATCTGGATAGGACAAAGAACCATCTCCTGGGTATTAAGGCTTTGGTCATCAATTAGGGTATGGTCCACAAGACACAGTGGATGCTCAGAGCCAGGAACACACTTGGAAAAGACCTACCTAATATGACTCTAACCTCTCACCTTGGTTTGACCTTGAAACTTGATATAAGCAGAAAGCGAAAAGTGAAGTTGGAAATTCCTGGCTGAGTAGTCAAGTCCTTCACCAAGGTTGACACACACTACTTGAAAATATTAGGAGACCTCTGTGTGTTTGGGTACGTCAGCAGCCCCCCACTAAGCTAACAGAACAGTGATTCCCATGACAAAAATGACCAGATAGACTTTACTAAACAAGCTTCGAAAACAAACTACAATCCACAATCAACACCAACACAAGTTTAGAAGGAGATCCTATTTCCAACAGTATTATAACATGTATTATAATATACACAATGTCCTGTTTAAGAGAAAAAAATTTTCAAGATATTTGGCCACACAATAATTGTTGGTTACATTTTGTTTTCCATTGAATTTATACAGGTGTACAGACAGATTTAGAAGGCCCATGGGGCACATATATCCCAGGACAGCTATGAATATGGCCCAACCCATTTGTAAGTGGCATTGTATTACAGCATCCAAAGGTCCGCACCCCTGTGTTAGAAAATATAGTCTACAAGACTTCCAATTGCATATTTTTTACACTTTTGATGTAAAAACACTGCAAACTTTTTTTTTTAAAGATAGGGTTTCCTGGAGTCCAGGTTAACCTCAAAATTGCTCTGGGGCTGAGGATAACCTTGAACTTCCGAGCCTCCTCTGTCCACCTCCTGAATGCTAGGATTGTAGGAATGCATTACTACCCCTGGCTTATCCTGTGCTGTGAATCTAATCCAGCCCTGTGCCTCCAGGGCAACCCTTCTGCCAAATTCCCATCCCCTGAAACACTGCACATTTTAAGAATTATTTCTGGCACTTGAAAATATTAGTTTAAAATGCTGTGTGTCTACACAATTCATCGAACATCCTGATAAAGTTAATTCACATATGTTGGGTTCATGTGCTCATAATACAACAAAATAATTTATTTTGTGGTAGTTTTAAAGTCACCTAATATCCTTATAAACGAGTCCCATTATCCTTTCCAATACATCTTTGTACACATTTAAAAAGGACCGTGCCAAGAATTTATATGCATAAAGGCTTTGGGAAAATGGACCGTATATTTTATGTGCTGCATAAATATGAACCATTCTAATTTTTCAA
Source organism: Rhizomys pruinosus (assembly GCA_009823505.1). Lineage (NCBI taxonomy): Eukaryota > Metazoa > Chordata > Mammalia > Rodentia > Spalacidae > Rhizomys > Rhizomys pruinosus. The sequence goes on along the minus strand of VZQC01008534.1, from coordinate 1,116,528 downwards.
ATTAACAACTATTGACGATATTAGCCACACACAATGTTATTTCATAGTTTTCTCATTACAAGTCTCATTTTCTTTTAAAAATAATTTCTTATTTGACAGTTTCATAATGCATGTAATGTATTTTGTGCATACTCACCCTTTTCACACTCCATTTCCCACCTCTTACCCCCCACACACACTGAAACCCTTTCTCCCAGCATATCTGTCTCCTGCCGTCCTGTCTTCTCTTGTTTTGTTTCTATCCCAGTAAGTTAAGTTAGTGTCACTTGCCCCCTATGGTACATCGAGGCCCAGCATGCATTCCAGCGTGCAAGCCAGAAGGCAGAGAACGTGGCCCACGGGCATGTGGATTTCTTTTTTTTTTTTTTTTTTTTTTTTTGTTTTTTTTTAAAATCTAGACCCTTCCCTCCCCCATTGCTTCCCCCCAGCTTTTCCGCCCCCCCCCCACCCCCACCCAGAGCTGCAATGCATATCTGCCACAACCAAGCTTTTTTTCATCATCTTTCTCAGTTCCTTTCCATATTTCTTTCAGGTGCAAGTTTTGACTGTTTTTGAGCAGAAGTTTTCTGTTTTCAGTCATGTTTTCTTTTGATGGCAAGTGCTTATTTTTCCTGTTGATTGTTGTTGTTTATGTGTGTTGTTTTCCAAATCAATCCCACTCCCAACTGTTTTGGAACAAAAGCCTCAAGGGCCCTGTGCACAAGAAATACTTACAACTGGGTTATTGGTAGATGAGGGATACCATTCATCGTTTGTTTTTCTGGGACTGTGTTACTTCACTCAGCATGATGTCCTCTAGCTCCAGCCATTTTCCTGCAAAGCTCATGATGTCATCTTTCTTTACTGCTCCATAGAACTCCATTGTGTAGATGTACCACATTTTCTCTATCCACTCATCAGTTGAGGGGCACTTGGGTTGGTTCCAGTTCCTTGCTATTGTGAAGAGAGCTGAAATAGTGTGTGGATCTCTTACACAGGATCCAGGGGGACGCACAGAACGGGCTTAACTTTTAACTTCATTGGATTAAACAGAGTTTAATGCACTGGGCAGTTTCTAATTGGGCCAGCCTTCCCTCTTTGAGAGAGGGGTCAGTTACAACTGATACCAGGGAGTGTCACTGACCTCCCTGGGCACTTCTGAGGCTAGGGGCAGCTGGTGTCTGGTGATGGGTTGCAGACCTCCAGCTACAAGCTGGGAGAAGCTTGTGTCCAGGGCTTTCTTTAAGTCGATTCCCACAGACACTTAAGGATACCTAAGGATGGCTACTGTAGCCAAAACGAAGCTAGTTAGGGCAGCCCTTACTGCTACAATAACCCTTCCGTTCTCTTGAGGGTGGAATGTTCCTTGAGCTTTCAGGTATATGGTGGAAGTGGGGGTGTGATATACAAATCCTACTTAGTAATGAGCTTGTCACAGAGACTTAATCTCAGCATTTTGAGTCTCCACCTTGACTGCCACCCATGACAAAAAGAAGCAAGTTTGGGAGCAACACTAATTTTAGGGCATAAACATAAATATTTTGAATATAATCTGACAACGTATCCACCCAACAAGAGTAGTAGGTTCCCCACTAGGGCCATGGGCTTTTGATCTGGTTTAGAGGACCAAACATTAATTCCTCTGTAGATCAAGCCTCAAATCCAATCCAAAAGTGGTTGGTTATCACCAGAATTGCCATGGCTGGATTGCTCCAGTGAGCACGTGTTGTCCGGCAGGCTGGCATGCAGGATCCGGTGCTGGGAAGGACCATAGGTTCCGGTTAACCCCCAGCAGCCTGCGTCCCATCTGTGGCACTATGGATTTTTCCAGGTCTGTTACAGCTTGATTTCTCTATTTACTGTACCTGAACTCTGTGGTGTCTTTCAGCACCAGGATTTAACCATCTAATGCTTGGACAACTAAGATCAATGACAGTCATCTCCATTGTTTCGGGGGGCTTGGACATCTCCTCAACCAGCTTTAGAGGGGTGTTGCATACATGGCACTGTGATTTTCATTTAATAACCCATGCCTTCTGGGAACAGTGTTAGAAACAGGAGCCTTTGTTCCAATTATTGTTTTTAATGATGGTTTTTTGATTGTTATGTTTGATTTTTGGAGATCTGCTTGCCTCTGCCTCTGCCTCTGCCTCCCAAGTGCTTGGATTAAAGATATGTTGCCGGGCTGGAGAGATGGCCTAGCGGTTAAGAGCGCCCACTGCTCTTGCAGAGGACCTGGGTTCGATCCCCAGCACCCACATGGCGGCTGAGAACTGTCCTTAACTCCAGTTCCAGGGGAATCCAGGAGAATGTGACACTCTCTTCTGACTTCCGCATGCATTGCATGACACAGGTGCACAGACCTGCATGGAGATGGTACATTCATACACACACAAGAATAAATTTAAAAAATTTTTTAAAAGATGTGTTGCCACTGTTCCCTGTTCTTAAAATTATATTTTTATTACCTTACAGAGTAATTTCTATAAGGCTTTCCATAATCCATTTTAATTTATCTCCATCTACTTTTCCCTCATCCTCATAAACATTTCTACCCTCAATATCCCCCCCTTATTCTCCAAAACCCTCTCTGCCCTTGTTCCTACTTAAACATTTCCTCCACCAATATTATATCTTGAACTTACTCCCTCACTTAAGGCTCTTCCCCTCCCCCTTTCAGGTGTACTTTCTAGCATCCTGACCTCCACAGACAGTCCAAATTAAACACACAAATCTAAGATTTCAAAGCTAGGATCTGTATATGAGAACACAGAGTGTTTGACTTTGGTGGCCTGAGTTGCATCATTTAGTATACTATCTTCTAGTTCCATCTACTTCTTGAAAACTTCCTAATTTCAATTTTCTATGTAGCTGAGTAAAATTCCATTGTTTAATATGCTACATGTTCATTACCCATTTATCAGTTCATGGATTATGAGTCTGTCCATTTCTTAGCTCTTGTGAATAGAGCAGCAAGCAGCACAGATATACAAGTATCTCTATGATATGATATGGAGTCCTTTGGGTACTTTCCTAAGCATGGTATAGTTGAGTCTTATGGTAAATCTAATTCTAGTTTTCTCAGGAATTAACACACTGGGTCACACAATGACTATACTAATTTATACTCCAGTCAACAATGTTATGTTTCTCCTTTCCCAAAGCATCACCAGTCTGTTGTCATTTGCTTGCTTTAATTAATTTTCTTGATGTTTAGGTTTTGAGATCTTTATATATTAAAGATACTAATCCTCTGTCAGATATATACCTAGCAAAGATTCTCTAGGGTGCTTCATCAGTCAATTGACAATTTCCTTTGCTGTACAGAAACTTTTTAGGCTCATACGATCCCATTTCTTAATCACTGGCCTCATTTCATAAGTGACTGGAATCCTATATACAAGAACCTTATCTATGTCTGGATCTTGAGGTGCATTCTTTACCATCTCTACTAACAGATTCAGAGTTTCAGGTTTTATGTTGAGATCTTTCATACATCTGGAGTTCATTTTTGTGGAGCTTGGGACATAAGGATATGGTTTAATTCTATATATGGGCATCCATTTTTCCCAGCACCATTTGTGGAAGATGCTGACTTTTCACCAATGGGTATTTTTGGCATCTCTGTCTAAAAATCTGGTGTTAGGGCATGACTATAAGGAAATGTAGTCTTTCAGGCTGCTGGGAACCTGCCCATATAAACTTACAGCAATAGTGACAGTGTGCAGAAGACCCATGCAAACTCAATCAAACAAAACTGGCACAGAAGTATGGTAATGGGCAGGAGGCCCCAACCTTAGCCTAGAAACTATTGGCAGTTGATCACTGCTTGGCGAGGGACAATTGATCTTTTTTAAAGGAGTTATGCTAGAGAGGCTGAAGCGGCTCTAGTCAATGAACTGACACCTAGGGACTTCTGGGTAACAAGCTTAACTCAAAGGCTTTAACATATATGACAGAATGTATGAAGTCCTGTGGGCCAGCTATGGGAGGTGCAGAGAGGGCAGGGAGTTTAAATACGATTAAGATGTATTGTATGGTAACATTTAGTGTACTTTTATCTTGGCAATCAATGGCTACTTACCTGGACTTGAAGACCACTCAGTGGGAGGAAACATGTATGTAGTGCTATAAACATAGCCAAATATACATGGCTGGAAAGGTCATAGATCTTAGAGAAAACCCCAAGACTGTCACATCTCTAGACTTATCTAATTTCTTACTAAGTGCAAAATGTGTATCCTTATATTTACAGTAAAATAATCTAGTCAACGCTCATCAAAGAAGCTTCTTTTGCACCAGATGGAGATTATTACAGAGTACCACAACCTGTTACACATAGACACTGTCTGAGAACTGACCAAGCCTAAGCAGCACATCTACAATGCGACCTCTACACTTATGGCTCATGCAACATACAACAAGGGGTAAAGAGAGCACTAATGAAATTCTCAATTTTCATTAATAAAGCTCCCTCATGCCACAGAGGGCCGGGGCCACAAAAGGTGACAAATGGCTAAAGTGTGGAGATTAGGAGTCTGCAGAGTGCGGGTCCTTAGATAAACTCCTGTATCAAGCTTCACTCACCCAGGGCTCAGGGACTACTGATGAAGAGGGAATGGCAAGATTCTAAGAGCCAGGGAGGTGATAGGAAATGGAGTCCTACAGGCTCCTGAGACCCTGCTCATATGAACCTACAGCAATGGTGTCAGCATGCACAAGACCCACGCAAGCTCAACCAGACAAAAACCCGGCATGGAACTGGGGAAATGGGCAGCAGACCCCAATCTTAGCTGAAGAAATATTGGCAGCTGATTACTGTTGGGTGAGGAAGAGCTGATCCTCTTAAAGTAAGGGACTCTTGATAGGCTGACTAGACCTCAGTGGATGAACTTGCATTGAGAAATGTCAGGGGACACTAACTTGACACAATAGCATTAACACAAATTAGAGAACATATGGATTCCAGTGAGGGGCAGTCAGAGGGTACCAGTGGAGAGGGGCTATAAAAATGATTAAGGTCAGGGCTGGAGAGATAGCCTAGTAGTTAAGAGCACCGACTGCTCTTGTAGAGGACCCGGGTTTGATCCCCAGCACCCACATGGAGGCTAAGACCCGTCTGTAACTCCAATTCCAGGAGAACTCCAGTTCCAGGGGAATCTGAGACCTTCTTCTGACCTCTGTGGCATTGCACGACATAGCTGCACAAACCTACATGCAGACAGTACACTCATACACATACAAAAATAAAATTAAATTAAAAACATTTTTTATTTAATTTTTATTGATGGTTTATGCATTTCATACATCATTTTCCAATTCAAATCAGGCATATTTCCCTTTCCCTTCCCCCCCACCCCCACCCCATCCCAGATCATGTATTCTGCCATAACTGTCCTGCATCTTTCAGGTTTTTTTTTTGTTCATTTTTTAGCTATAAGTGATAATCCATGAGTATAAGCATCCTTCGTGCAAAACCAATCTACAGACTGTTGTGCCCAAACCCCGTATTTCATACAGAACATTAAAATAGACCATAATCATTTAAAAAAATTTTTTCTTAACTACAGTTTAATCCATGATTCAAGACATATCTGCGTAATATAGACAGCTCAGAATTAAATTACAGTAAATTAAAAATATGAATCCATCTCAATATATTTAGTTTTTTAAATGATTATGGTCTATTTTATGTTCTGTATGAAATACACAAAAATTCAACAAAAAATTCAGAAAAGATGTATGAAATGCACAAAATTCAATAAAATATACATTGAAAAAATAAAATTGCAAAAATCCACTTAAAAAAGAAGGGGAATCAGGTGGCTCTAACCGTGTGAGCTTATTATCTGTCCTGCACTGTTCTACCTTTTGGTTGTTTATTCTGAGGTATTTTATATTATTAAATTAACTTAAACAATTAATTTATTCATTTAAGACAGGATCATACTGTCTGGCGTGGAACTCATATGTAGCCCAGGCTGCTCCTGAACTCACAGAGATCTACCTGCCTCTGCTGAGCAGCTGCTAGTGGTTTGTTTCTTAGTTTGTTTTGAGACTATTGGGAATGTGTTTCCTTGATTTCTTTCTCAGTGTGTTTGCCATTGACCTTTGCTATTCATCTTTGTTTTTTGGTTTTATTTGAGAGATGGTCTCCCTTTAGTCCCAGCTGGCCTGGAGCTTGCTCTGTAGACCAGGCTGGCCTTGAACTCATAGGAATCCACCTGCCTCTGCCTCCGAAGCTAAGGTTAAAGGTGTGCACCACCATGCTCAGCTTATCTCTTCATCTTTGTATGTTATTTGTGTATTCTGCCACTTTGAAGTATCAGTTCTAAGAGTTTTCTGATGCAATTGTTAGTTCCTTGTCCTTAGAATCATATCAGCTACCGATACAATTAGTGTGAATTTTCCCTCTCTTATTTCTCTCCTGCTTATTTGCCTCTCTTATTTCTCTAGCGAAGAGCTCCAGTACTACTGAATCAGAGTCCAGAAAATGGATGGCCTGTCTCTTCCTGATTTCAGTAAAAATGCTTTGGGATTTCCTTCTATTTACTAAAATGCTGGCTGTGGGTGTGTTGTCTTCTGTTGACATGTCCCTTCTAGTCTGAGTTGCGGGGGGGGGGGATTTTTATCATGAAAGAATGTTGGCTTTCGCCAAAAGCTTTTTCTCTATGCAGATGACCATGGGATTTCTGTCCTTGTGTACATTTACGTAATTTATGACATATACTGATTTATGTATATTGAACATCCCTGAATCTCTGAATTTAAACCAACTTGATTATGGTAAATAATCTTTATGATGTGTTCTTGAATTTAGTTTGCATGTATTTTGTTGAGAGTTTTTGCATTGATGTTCCTCAAGGAGTTGGGATTGTGTTTTTGTTTTTTCTTTTCTTTTAATGTTTTTGGGCTTGTCTTAATTGGTTTTGATATGAGGGTAATATTAGCTTTATAAAAAGAATTTGGCAATATTCCTTCCTTTTCTGTTTTATGGAATAGTTTTGGAAATACTGGTATTATTTATTTGAATGTCTAGTAAAATTCCCCAGTGAATCCATCAGGGCCTATTCTTTTTATAAAATGCAGATATTTAATTACTGATTCAATATTATTGCTTATCATAAATATGTTTAAGTTGTTTATCTGCTCTTGCCTAAATTTTGATATGTCATTTGTATGAAGAAGTTCATCCATTTCTTTTAGATTTTCCAACTAATGGAATATTGTTGTTTTTTTTATTTTTTTATATTTTATTTATTTATTTATGTGTATGAATGTACTGTCTGCATGTAGGTTTGTGCACCCGTGTCATGCAATGCCGCGGAGGTCAGAAGAGGGTCTCAGATTCCCCTGGAACTGGAGTTCTCCTGGAATTGGAGTTACAGACAGTTCTCAGCCGCCATGTGGGTGCTGGGGATCGAACCTGGGTCCTCTGTAAGAGTAGTCGGTGCTCTTAACTGCTAGGCCATCTCTCCAGCCCTGGAATATTGTTTTTAAGCAAAGACCCAATGGTTTTCTAAATTTCATTGGCATGTGCAATTATGGCTCCCTTTAAATAATTATTTATTTTTATTTTATGTGTATAAGTGCATTGCCTGCATGTGTGTAAGTGCACTCGTGTCATGCAGTGCCTACAGAAAACAGAAGAGGGGGTCTGATCCCCTGGAACTGGAGTTACAAATAGTTGTTAGCTGCCATGTGGGTGCTGGTATTCAAACCCAGGTTCTCTGCAAGCACAGCCAGTGCTCTTAATGCTGAGCCATCTTTTATCTTTGATTTTAAGTTTTTGTATTTTCTCTCAGTTTGGCTTAAAAGTTTGCCAATCTTGTTTTATCTTTCCCTATCTGCCTGGTTGGTTCTTTGCATTGTCTCTCTTTCCCTTTCCCTAATTTCTCTCCTGCTGATGGCCATTTCTTTCTGTCCACTGATTTGGTGGGTTTGTTTAGTGTTTTGACTTTGCTTCTCCATTGCTGTGACAAAACACTCTGACCAAAACCAACTTGGGGAGGACTTTATTCATCTCACATCTCCCAGGTCACAGTTCATCACTGAGGGAGCCCAAGGCAGGAACTCAGGGCAGGAACCTGGAAGCAGGAGCTGAAGCACAGGCCATGGAGGAATACTGCTTACTGGCTTGCTCCTCTGGCCCATGCTCAGCCTGACTTCTTATAAAATACATGACAACCTGGCCAGGGGTGGCACCATCCACAGTGGGCTGGGCCCTCCCATATCACTCAAAAATCAAGAAAATACCCCACAGACATAGACACAGGCCAGTTCAATGGAGAAAATTCCCCAGTTGAAGCTCCCTCGACCCAGGTGTGTCAAGGTGACACTAAAGCTATCTAGCACACTTAGTTGTCTTTGTCCAGGGTTATAAAATATATCATTAAGTTTTTTGAGATCTTCTAATTCTCAACATAGGCATTTGGAGATATAAATTTGCCTCCTATTGGCCTCCCATAGATTTTGATACCTTGTGTTTTCATTTTCATTCAATTTTAGTAATCCCATCTTGCTTCTTTCTGAGACTCATTCATTGGTCAATAGTGTTTCATCTCCATGAGTTTGTGTACATTGTACAGTTCCTCTTGCAATTGATTTGTAATTATATCCCATTGTGATAAGAGAGAATACAAGGAACTATTTCAATTTTCCAATATTTGTTAAAACTTGCTTTGTGTCCTAATATATTCCCTTATCTAAGGGAAAGTTCAACAGACTGCCATGNTTAATTTTATTTATTTTTGTATGTGTATTAATTTACTTTTTTCATGTAGGTTTTTTTTTTTTTTTATGTGTATGAATGTACTGTCTGCATGCAGGTCTGTGCACCCGTGTCGTGCAATGCCGCGGAGTTCAGAAGAGGGTCTCGGATTCCCCTGGAACTGGAGTTCTCCTGGAATTGGAGCTTCAGACGGTTCTCAGCCGCCATGTGGGTGCTGGGGATCGAACCCCGGTCCTCTGTAAGAGCGGTCGGCGCTCTTAACCGCTAGGCCATCTCTCCAGCCCCACTGCTATACTTATTTTATGTAAGGATGGTCTTCATTTCATTTAATAGAGTTTTTTGTTTTTTTAATTTAATTTATTTATTTATGTGTATGAATGTACTGTCTGCATGTAGGTTTGTGCACCCATGTCGTGCAAAGCCGCGGAGGTCAGAAGAGGGTGTTGGATTCCCCCTGGAACTGGAGTTCTCCTGGAATTGGAGTTATGGACGGTTCTTAGCCACCATGTAGGTGCTGGGGGTCAAACCCAGGTCTTCTGCAAGAGCAGTCGGTGCTCTTAACCGCTAGGCCATCTCTCCAGCCCTTAATATAGTTTTGATAAGATGACTTAGGCTTAGCTGATGATCAAATTTTTGTTTTCAAAATGTTTCCAGGGGGTGCAATATAGACACAGGAAAATACATTATTCCAACTAGACAGTTTAGACCTCTACAAGTGTGTGCACTCCTAAAGCCACACAAAATACATAAATATAGACCATTTTTAGCCCTTCAATCATCTTTATGTTCCTCCCCTGTCAATAACTATATCAAGCTTCATTTATTACATAAGTATTCCTATTAACTTTTGTTTTATTAATGGATAACAAATAACCAGATACATCTTGATGCTGATATTCATGCAATCATTGACTGTTATTGCCACATCCATCACTTCAAACATGCTTTTCTCTGTATTGATTAGATTCAATATCGTACCTTCTAGCTATTTTGAAATGTATATTATTGTTAACTATAATCATGCTATAGTTTATTCATGTGGAATAAATAAGACAAGAATTAATCTTCTTGTCTAACTGTAAATTCTGTTTTACATATTTTACTATATTTTTATGTGTATGACTGTATCAGCTGCATGTATGTAAGTGTGCTCATGTAATGCAGTGCCCATGGAGGTCAGAAGACGGCTTTGGGCCCCATGGACTTTGAGTTATGGGTGGTAGTTAGCCTCCATGTGGGTGTTCAGAACCAAACCCTGGTCCTCTGGAAGAGCAGCCAGTGCTCTTAAGCTCTGAGCCATTTTTCCATTCCCCCAAACGTAAAATTTTACCCATTGTCCACCTCAGCTCATTGTCACCTTGCTATACTTCTGATAATGTGTCTTCTCTCAATTTTCTCTCAGCTTTTTGTTTCCATATCAGTGCGATCATGGTGTGGGGTTTTTTGTTGTTTTGGGTTTTGTTTTGTTTTGCAGATGATTTATTTCATGTATTTCCAGTTCCATTCATGCTGTTGAAAATGACAGTATTCATCCCTTTTATGGCTGGACCATACCACATTGTGCCCATGCACATTTTATTGATCCACTCCTCAGTTTATGGGCACAGGTTGATTGCCTATCTTGGCTACGGTGAATAGTTCTACAATAAATATGTTCCTTTTATGTGATGGTTTTATTTCCTTTGGCTATGCAGCTGTACTGGATCATGTGACATTTCCACTTTAAATTATTTGTGGAACAGAATTATCATTTTCTTTAATGTTTGTACTAGTCATATTTCCTCCAATGGTGTGTAATTTTTATGTTTTTTTTCCCCACACCTTCACAAAATTTTTTTTCTGGTTTTCCTTAATACATTCTAACTAAAGTGAGATTTCCTCCCACTGTAATTTTAATTTGTATGTCCCTGATAGGGGCGCTGAATATTTCTTCATACATCTAAATGACTGTGTATCTTATTCTGAGAAGTTTCTACTCAGGCATTTTTAAAGCAGGTTAATTTTTTGCCACTGAGTGTCTTTTGTATTCTCAGATGTATAGTTTATATGCATTTACCCAACCCTGTAGGTCAAATCCTCATCACTACAATTTTCTTGCTATCCAAAGGTATTCTAGTTAGATGAAATTCCCTTAGTCATTAAAAAAAGCTATTGGTGTGTTTGAACTATAGGAAAAAATATCCTTGCTGGGATAGAAAGCTCGCTCTGGTTAAAAGCACTGGCAGGTTCTGCAGAGGACCTGGGCTGCTTCTCAACACCCTCATGGCTGATAACAACCATTTCCAGGGATCTGACTCCCTCTTTTGGCCTCTTCTGGTACTGTACAACACAGGTGCACTTACATACACACAGGCAAAAACACTCATGCACATAAAATAAAAATAAACAAATAAATATCTTATTCAGCCATAAAGAATGATGAAATTATGTCATTTGCAGGAAAACAGAAGGAATAGGGTTGTTGATTTAAATGAGAAACATCCCCTTCCATTTCCATAGTAGAGCACTTGGTACCAGGGAGGTGGTATAGAACCTCTAGGAGGTAGTGGCTTCCAGGAGGAAATACATCACTAGGGGAAGGCTCTGAGGCTGACCCCACTTCCTGCTTTCTGCTTCCTGTGTGAAATGTGATTTCTCTGCTTTCTGGCCACAGGCCTTCTTCACACCCCTGATGCAGTTTCCCCCTAGGATGGACCACACACGCCCCTCTGAAACCATAAGCTAAAACACCCATTTCTCTTAAGTTTATTTGGTCATGATATTTCATCACAGAAACAGAAAAGAAACAAAGACAACTAGAGATTATGTGAAGTGAAATAAATAAGCTCAGAAAGACAAGTCCTTTCATATGCATAATCTAGACAGAAAATATGGCCGGAAAGCAGAAGGGAGACCATGGGGTCTAAAGGAGAAGCAAACAAGACAGGGCAATGGGGGCAGGAAAGACGAGTGAATCTGAATTATGTATAATGTATGATATGCATTACACATAATATGAAACTGAAGAGGGGCTATTTGGGAAGAGGAAGGAGACCATCAAGAAGTAGGAGTGAAGACAGGACAAGTGCTTCTTCCCAAAGCTCAGCTTGTCTGAGAGTGTGTCTAGAGGGGCCGAGTGAACCCAGTCAAGGACTTGCTATGAGTTGTTTACTCCTGAGCTTAACAGCTTCCTGGCAGGATGGAATGTTCCCCTCCTCTCAAACATCCTGTTGTCTACCCAGGTTCCCTCCAAGATGGAGAATTTTATCTGTGAGGAAATTGTTCCATGACACTTACTGAGGCTGTGTCATCAGATATGGAAACGGGAGAGGAAAAAACAAAGAAGCCAAATACCTGATTTCCCCCATGCATAGTCCCTATTAAGGTGTTTCTGGCTCTGAGCCCTCAACGATGGGAACATAGGTAGAATATTGCTTTCCTATGTTGTCATGAAAGTTTTCCTATTTTCTGGTTATGTTAATTTTCTTGAGTCTTACATTTCAGTTTTTACTTTGCATTTTGATGTCTAATAAGTAGAGGAGCTAGCTTCAGATAGATAGATGATATATTATTATATAGGTGATTAATAGATAATAGATAGATAATAGATAAATAGATGATAGATTAGATAGATTATAGATTAGACAGATAGATAGATGATAGGTTAGATAGATAGATGATTGATAAATAGATGATAGATTAGATAAATAGATGATAGATAAATATAGATAGATGATAAATAGATATAGATATAGATTGATTGATTTTCCAAAAACATTTTGAAGAGAGATTCCATTTCCCAATATGTGCTCTTTGCTTCAAAGAAAACAATTGATTATGAATGTGTGGATATATTCTGGGGCTTTCCATTACGTTGGTGTACAACACTTGTTTCTCTGGGACAGGTTGACTCACTCGATATATTTTCAAGTTCTATCTATAACTCCTGCAAATTTCATAACTTTTTTCTTTCCTGATGAATAAACTTACATTACTTATTCCTTGGAGTGGAATAACTGGATAATATGGTAGTCTGCTTTAGGATTTTGTTTAGGATATTGATTTCCATAGTGATTGTGCAGTTTGCATACCCATCAACAGTAGATATGGGTTTTCCTTTCATTCCATCTTTTTTCCCCTTTCATCCCATCTTTTTTCTCCTTTCATCCTGTCATTTGTTTTCTTGATTGTAGCTATTCAAACTGGGGTGAGATGAAATCTCAAAACAGTTTTATTTGCACATCCCTGATGGCTAAAAAGATATTGACTATGTCCTAAAGTGTCTTTGTTCTTTCAGACACTTGCTGTTCATTCCATAGACATCTTTTCCCTTCCTGTTTACTTTTGTGAGTTCCTTGTATACTCTACATACTAATCCTTTGTCAGATGCACAGCTAGCAAATATTTTCCTCCATTCTGTGGACTGTCTCTTCACTTGATTGAATTTCCTTTGCTGTACAAAGGCATTTTAGTTTCATTAGGTCCCATCTGTGCATTTCTGGCTTTATTTTCTGAACAACTAGAGATCTATTTAGAAGGCCTTATTTCTACCTATATCTTATAGCGTCCTCTATAGCTTTCCTCTAATATTTAAAAGTTTCAGCCTTTCTTTTGAGGTCTCTGATCCATTTAAAGTTATTTTTTGTGCAAGGTGAGATGTAAGTAGTTTCATTTCATCTGCATGTAAATGTCCAGTTTCCCTGAGAACCGTTTGTTTAAAATACTGCCATTTCTCCAGAAATTTTGGCTTCTTTATTAAAAGTCATGTTGCAAAATTTTCCAGGACTTATAGATGTGTCCTGTAGTACACTGATCTACATGTCTGTTTTTTTTGTGTTGGTATTCTGCTGTTTTTATTACTATAGCTCTGTTATATAATGTGAAATCAGTCATGCTTATCGCCAGCATGATTTTTTTTTAAATCTCAGGTGTTTTGATTATCCAGGGTCTTTTGTTCTTCCATAGCAATTTTGTGGCTTTTTTCTATTTATAGGAGTAATACACTGGAATTTTTGTGGGAATTGCATTGAATTTGTAGATTGCTTTTGGTAAGATGGCCATTTTCACAACATTATTCTCCTAAGCAAGGTGGTCATTCAATCTTCTGGTGCCCTCCTCAATTTCTTCAGCATTTTAAACTTTCATTTCCTTGACTAGATTTACCTGAAGTTACTGTTTCGAAGCTATTGTAAATGGAAATGTTTCTCCTAATTCTTTCTCAGTATCATCATCATGGGTATCTAATGTCTATTGACATTACAGGTTAATTTTGTATTCCACAATTTTGCTGGAAGTGTGCATTATCCCTCGACGTTTTCCTGTGGAGTCTTTGAGATTCTTTATAGAGAAAATGATGCCATTTGTAAAGAAGGATACTTTGACTTTCAATGAGTGTATCTCTTTTATTACCTTCATTTATATTACTGCTCTAAGAGTTCAAGTACTATATTGGAGTGGACAGAATGAAAATCCTCATTCTGCTCTTGATTTAGTGGAAATACTTGAAGATTTTCTCAATTTAGGGTGATGTCGACTGTAGATTTATCATATATAACTTTTTATGTTGGGATATATTCTATTCATTTTAGGGTTTTTATCATGAAGAGATGTTGGATTTTCTCAAAGATATTTCCAGCATCTATTGAGACAATCATGAGCTTTCTGTCTTTGAGACCATTTAAGTAATGAATTACAGTTTTTGGTTTACAAATGGTGAACTCTCTGTATATCTCTGGAATAAGATGCTCTTTTTGATGTGATCTTCAGTTTGGTTAGCAAGGATAACATTGAGAATTTTCAATTTTTGTTCATTGGGAATATCGGGCTATAATATTTATTAAACCCGTCTGGCTTTGGTATCAGTAGTGTTTTGGTAAGAGAAAGATTAGAATCATACTTTTATATTTTCTGGAATAATTTGAGAAGCACTGGTTTTAATTAATCTTTAGAGATCTGATACAATTCTGTAGTGAATCCATCTAGTCTTGGGCTTTTTCCAGTTGGGAGAATTTCATTACTGGTTCAATGTCATAGCTTGTTTTAGGTCTGGTATCTCTTCTTGGATTACTTTAGTAAGTCATATACATCTAGAAATTCATCCACTCATTTTAGATTTTCTAATTTTGGGGAACATATTTTAAAGTGTCTCCTTATGGCTTTTTGAATTTTATCAGTATCTTGGTAATGTCACCTTGCATTTTTTAAATCTTAAGAATTTGAGTTTTCTTTCTGCTTTGGTTAATCTAAGGGTGTGTTGACCTTGTTTACATTTTCAAAATACCAACACTTCATTTCATTGATCCTTTTCTTGTTATGTAGTCTGACTTCTTTCCATCTACTAGCTATGTTGTGTTCTTTATTATTTCTTCATATTTTATGTATTTGAGTGTTTTGGATGTAAGTCTACCCATGGGGAGGCCAGAAGAGGGCATTGGATCCACTGGAACTGAAGTTAAGGATGGTTTTTAGCTGTCGTGTGGGTGCTGCCATGTGGGTGCTGGCCCTTGAACTCGGGTCTTCTAGAAAAGCAGCCAGTGCTCTTAATCACTGAGCCCATCTCTCCAAGCACCTGCTTGACTTCTAAAAGCCCTGTTTCATCGTTTGAGATCTTTCTGATTTTGTACTTTATACACCTAAAGCTGTAAACTTCTCCCTTAGACTTCCTGCACTACATCCCACAGGGTTTGATATGTGGTGATTCCATTCTCACTAAATTCTAGGAAGTTTCTTATTTTCCTTTTGATTTCTCCAATGACCCATTCCTCACTCAATAATGTATTGTTGAATATCCATCAGCTTGTGTATTTTTGGTAGTTTTTCTTACTCTTGATTTCTATCTGTATTCCATGGTGGTCTGATATAAACAAAAAGTTATTTCTGTTTGTGGTATTTGTTGAGATTTGCTTTGCATCCTGTGATATCTATTTTAAAGTCGGTTCCATAGACTTTCTGAGCAAAACATTTATTTTGTACTTGCTTGTGTGGAATGTTCTCTAAACATCCTGTTAAGTACTTTTGATCTATGATGCCATTTAACTCCAGTGTTTCTGTTTTGGGGGTCTTTTGTCAGATGACCTGGTTAGAGTGGGTATTTAAGTCACACACTGTTACTGGGTTTGCCTTGATATGAAAGTTTATATCTACTACTATTATTTTATGGAATTGTGAGCAACTGTATTCAGTGAATATATATTTAGATTTTTACTGTCATCTTGAGAGATTATTGCAGTCAGTATGGAGTAGCCTTATCTATTCTGGCTAGTTTCAAGTTTATTTTGTGAGATTCAAGAAAAGCAACACCTGCTTGCTTCATGGCTCATGGTTCCTGTGTGGAGTATCTTTGACCAGCCTTTAATACCGAGGTTACTATCTTTGATAGTGAAGTATATTTCCTTATAGGCAGCAAACAGAGCAATCTGGTTTTCCACTCCAATCTGCATATTTGTGTTTTTTGATTGGGGAAACGGATACCACTGTTATTCAGTTATTAATAAAATGTGTGTGGATTCCTGTCATTTTGTCTATTTCGTAGCATTTGACACTTCTTAGTCCTCTTTTATGTATCAGCTGTCTTAGTGCTATTTATTTTTCTCTATCATCTTTTGGATGTGTTTACCCTTCTCTGTACCCCATAATATTCCTGACACTATCTTACATGGAGGTTGTTTGGTGGTGGTCAGTCATAAATTCCTTTTACCTATTCTTATTCTGGGAAGTTTAATTCTCTTCTTCAATTTGATAGTTTTATGGGTTATATTACTCTCAATTGGAAGCTACAGTCTCTCAGAACATGAAATACACCTTTCCAAGATATTCTGGCTTTTAGAGTTTCCGGAGAAATTGTTATTCTGATGGACCTGCCATTATCTATGACTTGGCCCTTTCTTTTGCTTTCAATATACTTTCCTTCTGGATTTGGTGTCTGGATATAGTGTGACGTGGAGTTTATTTTCTAGTCTTGTCTGTTTGCTGTTCTGTATGCTTCTTATACTGGGATATGCCTAGGGAGTGGGCAGTGTGGTGAGGTCATGATTCTCTGACTTCATACATATGGGATGGTTAGGAGTTTATGCAGGCTGTGTTCTTATATGAACTTTAGGGGGTTTTTTCTACTTGCATGAGGAATGCCATAGAATTTTAATGGTTGGTGCACTCCATCTGTAGATTACTTCTTCCATTTTCACAGTATTACTTCTTCCCATCCAGGAGCAAGGAAGTTCTTTTCATTGTCTAGCATCTTCAATTTATTTTTCAGTCTTAAAATTTTCTTTGTAAAAGCCCTTCACCACCTTGAGTAGGTATATTCCTATTTTTTTACATTTTATTTTTTATGTATATGAATGTACTATCTGCATGTAGGTTTGTGCACCCATATTGTGCAGTGCTGCGGAGGTCAGAAGAGGGCATCAGATTCCCCTGGAACTGGAGTTAAAGATGGTTCTCAGCCGCCATGTGGATGCTAGGGATCTAACCTGGGTCCTCTGCAAGAGCAGTCAGCGCTCTTAACCACTGGGCCATCTCTCCAGCCCATATATTCCTATTTTTTTAAAGCCACCGTAAATGGAGTATTTAGCATAATTTGTTTCTCAGCGGGTCATTATTGGGTGTATATGAAAGTGACTTATTTTTGTATGGTTTTGCATCCTCCAACTTCACTTAATAAACAAATCTCAAAGTTTTCTGGTGGAATCTTTGGAGTCTTAATACAGAATCAAAACATCTGTAAATAGGGACATTTTAATTTCTTTACAGTTTTTCTTCCTTGTATATTTCTTGTGTGGCATTGATCTATGAATTTGAGTCCTGTAGTCAAGAAGAATAGAGACAATATCAATCACCCTTGTCTTCCTCCAGGTTTTAGTTGAAATGCTCTGTTTTTCTTCATTTATTTAATGTTGGCATCAGTTAGTTATATGTAGCTTTCACTATGTTGAGGGATATTCTGTGTATTCTTAATTGGTTATAACTTTAAACATGACCATGTGTTGAACTTTGACAAACACCTTTTTGCATATATTGAGATGCGATTACTGAATTTAAGTCTATTGACAATCAATAGACCAATTACTTTTACTGATTTCCATATGTTGAACCAATCTTTCATCTCTGGGATGAAACTAACTTGATCATGATATATGATCTTTGTAATCTAGCTTTGGATTTGACTGGCAAGTGTTTTATTGACAATTTTCACATCTGTGTTCATCAGAAAATGCTCTATATTTTTCTATTTTTGTTGATGTTTATGTGGGGGTTTTTTTGGTTTTTTTGAGACAGGGTCTCCCTGTAGCCCCAGCTGGCCTGGAGCTCGCTCTGTAGACCAGGCTGGCCTTGAACTCACAAAGATCCTCCTGCCTCTGCCTCCCGAGTTCTAGGATTAAAGGCATGCACCACCACTCCCAGCTATGATGTTAATGTGTCTTTATCTGACTTGTTATTATGACCGTACTAGTTTCATATAATAAGCTTGAAAGTGTCCCATCTCTTTCTATTCTGTGGAATAGTTTGATAAGTATTGGTATCAAATCTTGGTTTAAAGTTTGGGAGTATTCAGTGGTCAGTGAACTTGCTCTTGGGTTTTTCTTTATAGGGAGAGTTTTAATTACCTCTTCAGTCTTGTTGTTTGCTATGGGTCTGTTTAAATACTTTCTATGCCCCTGGCTTTATTTTTGGCAGGTCATATGTGCTTAGGAATTTACACTTTTTTTCAGTATTTTTTTAATTGTTGGAATGTAAGGTTTCAAAGTATCCTCTAATGGTCCATCTGGATTTCTTTGGAGTCTGCTATTACAAGTACATTTTCACATCTAATTTTATTAAGTATTCTCTCTCCAGGGCTGTGACACTGAATAAAAAGTAGAGGGTAAACAGAGAGTAGCATTAGTCACCATCTGTGTCCTGAGTGTGGGTGCAGCTTTCTCACGCTCCTGCCGCCAGGACTTGCCCACTGTGAGGGACTGTGCTCCTCAACTGTAGTAAACTTTCTACCTTCAGTTGCTTCTTTCAGTGTTATTTTGTTACAGCAAAAGTAGTAGGACAAACAACAAATACATCTGGGAAAAATTCGCATGATCAGATTAAAAGAGGCAGAGAAAACATTTGAGAAAATCCAGTACTTATTCATAAAATAAGTGCTAGTAAACTACAAATAAAGGGAATCATTTCTACCTTAATTTCTCTCTCTCTCTCTCTCTCTCTCTCTCTCTCTCTCTCTCTCTCTCTCACACACACACACACACACACACCATATATATATACTAATAGAAAATAAAAGAAAAACCTATTTTAAAAAACAATGTCAGGGCTGGAGAGATGGTTCCACAGTTAGGAGTACTGGCTGTTCTTGCGGAGGACCTAGGTTCAGTTCCCAGCACCCACATTGGCTGACACCTGTCCATAACTCTAGTTCCAGAGAATCCGATGCTCTCTTCTGGCTTCCATGGGCATTGCATGACATGGGTACACTTAACATATGTGCAGACAAAACATTCATACACATAAAATGAAAAGTAAATAAAAATTAAGAAAATGTCTTAAAATGTATCTAAGGCAATATTTGAAAGAGACAGACACATATTCAAGATGTCCAACCAATTTCACCTAATAGAGATGCAAAGAAATCCATGTAAACCTTATCATGCTGTCAAAAATTAGAAAGAATTGAAACAAAACAAAGTACTTTATATATAGAAGGCAATGTCCACACAGTAACTAACAGATATAGAGTTGACCTCCTTTTATTTTTTTAAACTACGAGTTTTTTAATTTTTTATTTATTTTTTATGTGTATGAGTGTACCGTCTGCATGTAAGTAGGTGCACCCGTGTTAAAAATCATTTAAGATTTTTCTTTTACTTAGTTTTATGTGTATGGGTATTTTGTCTGCGTGCATATAAGTGCTTATCTCTATGCAATGCCCACAGAGGCCAGATGAAGGATATATATATAGTATTATTTATAATATATTATATATATAATAGTATATATATAAAATATTATAGTATATTTGTTAGCAGCCTTGTGAGTGCTGGGCACTGAACCTGGGTCCTCTGCAGGAGCAGCCAGTGCTCTTAACTGCCGAGCTATCTCTCCAGCCCCTAATCATTTTTTTAAAGGATGGTTTCCTGGGTACAAAGTCCATTTGACCCAAGCTGTTCTCCACATCAGGACCAGCCTTTTGTTCTTTGGCCTCCTCTCTCCTAGGCTGACAGAGAACAACTGTTTTCTTATCAATCCTGTTCTCAACCAGGCACTATTCAAGGAAATATCCAAAAAAAAGGAACTTTAATCACATAAACGCAAGGGAGCTGGGGAACCCCAGGCCCGAAGACGTGTTTGAGGCATGTTGTACCACCTGTACACAGAAATGAATGGCAAAATATTCAGAAGATGCTTGAGAACCTGTGCTTGACTGAACTTCCAGATACTCTTAAGCCTCCTCCAGGAATCAAGTATAGCTTTATTGAAGCTCAGGACTATCCAGAAATTCCAGAAAGTCCCTACTGATTTGTGCTCAAGCACTATGAAACTATTTCACTGGAGAATACTAAACACACTTGAGGGATGGAAACCTTTCACTGTATCACGCATGAAGATGGTATTTCATACAGTGGCATCACAAGTTCTCATGTCCCATACTCTCTCCTTAGTTAGGTTCATTTGAACAATGTCAAAACTTGCCTACCCATTTACCATGGGTGAAATCTGCAATCCACTTTGATAAATCTCAAGTTCTTACAAGTATTTCTATGTACATATTGACTTTTATATACATTTTTGTCCAGCTGAGCTGAGGTTACTCCAGAAGTTCTATTTTACCTCATGGACCTCACAGATTTCATAAAATATAATATACACACTGTCACCATTGTTGTGAGTTTATATATGTAACTGGCCAGCTGTCTGGAAAACAATTTCATTGTGAGCATCCACCACCTCTGGCTCTTACAATCTTTTTGCCCTGTCTTCCACAATTATCCCTGAGCCTTGGGAGGCAGAAGTTTGAGATTGACTTCCTATTCAAGGATAAGTACTCTGCAGGTTCTTATTCTTTTCATGTTGGCCAGTTGTACATTATTCATGATCTGCTGCATGAGGAAGCTTCACTGATGAGAGGTGACAGATGCATTAATCTATGGGTGTAACAACAAGTCATCAGGAGGCAGCTTAATGTCGATCTATTTAGCAGAATAATAGTATTGGGCTCTCCCTTATGGCCTGTGGCATGTCTACCTCAGGTTCCTAGGCCTAGTGTCAATGCCAGGTGCCACATCATGAAATATTATATTCAGAAATGCTGACAGTATGCACAAGTCCCACATAAGCTCCAGTCAAGAAAAAATATTCCAGCACAGACACGAAGAAGTGAGTAAGAAATCCCAACCTTACCTGAAGAACCACTGGCAACTGTTGGCTGTTGGGAGAGAGAGAAGTCAGTCTCTTTTAAGGGTGAGACTCTTGGTAAGGTAACCAAGCACCAGTGGAAGGACCCACACACAGTAAAGGACATTTGGGGATACAAATTTGACTCAGTATAATATATATTAATATATTAAAGTTACAGAGTCTCTGATTATATTATATACGTAATAGTGGAGATGAAATTGCATTTGGTGGAGAGCTAGTAAGGGGGGGTGCAGATAGGAAAGGGCATCTAAATACAATCAAAATATATTGTATGGCATTTTCAGAATTCCAATAAAATTAAAAATATCATATAAAACAAAATGAGGAATGAACAGCAAAGAGCTCGCTGGAGATTGATTCATCATTAATGGCTCTTAGAAATGCTTAGCATAGCCAGAAAACATAGCAAAGTCGGGGGGGGCACAAACAGAATGAATAAAAGAACTAATTTTGTTTGGTCCTAAAATATATTACATGGTAGAGCTCAGATATACAATTGTTCTTCAGGTGAGTGAAACATATATTATCAAGTGATACAGCAACAACTAATGCTGGTTCATGAGTTAATCCAATAATTTATATCATCAAAATATTATATCTTTATTAAAAGTTAATGTTGTAGAAATATGTTTATGTTTCAAAAGGGAACTGGACAGTGTTAACTTGCTTTCATCAAAAATACATTGGAAAAGCCAGGTGTGGTGGTGCATGCCTTTAATCCCAGTTCTCGGGAGGCAGACACAGGATCTTTCGAGATCCAGGCCAGCCTGGTCTACATAGTGAGTTCCAGGCCAGCTGGGGCTACAGGAAAACCCTGTCTCAAAAAAAATAAAAATGTGAACACTCATCCACTGCTGGTGGGAATGTAAACTCGTACAGCCACTATGGAAAGCAGTGTGGAGAACCCTTGGAAGACTTGGAATGAACTTGCCACCTAACCCAGCCATACCACTCCTGGGCATGTACCCTCAAGACTCACCCCACCACAGAGATACATGCACGGCCATGTTTATTTCAGCTCTCTTCACAATAGCAAGGAGCTGGAACCAACCCAAATGCCCCTCAACTGACGAGTGGATAGAGAAAATGTGGTACATCTACACAATGGAGTTCTATGCAGCAGTAAAGAAAGACGACATCATGAGCTTTGCACAAAAATGGCTGGAGCTAGAGGACATCATGCTGAGTGAAGTAACACAGTCCCAGAAAAACAAATGACGAATAACATCCCTCATCTGTGGATGCTAGTGCCAATTACCTAGTTGAAAGAAGCCTGATAAATTCTTCCATGTTAGATGACACAAGCTGAAAATATGAATCTGATCAAGAATCTGCATTTGAGGGGCTGGAGAAATGGCCTAGCCATTAAGAGCGCTGACTGCTCTTGCAGAGGACCCGGGTTCGATCCCCAGCACCTACATGGAGGCTAAGAACCATCTTTAACTACAATTCCAGCAGAATCTGATGACCTCTTCTGACCTCTGTGGCACTGCACGACACGGGTGCACAAACGTACATGCAGACGGTACACTCAAACACATAAAAAAGAAAAAGAAAAAAAAGAAAAAAAATGCTATTTCCCTGCTGATGTAAATGGGGATTTTTTTTTCTTTCAGATGATTTGTAAAATACAAAATTGACTGCTTCAAGTGTGTCACAATCACAAATATCCCAAATAAAGGTTTGAACAAGAAAAAAATAAAAATGTACATTGGGAAATATGATTTAAATATACTTTGGCCCTAGGCTTAGCCTCCTGGGGAGAGATATAGTGCCAAGAAGCTTGATGCCTTGCTGTATGGTATCCGGCTCTAGCCAAGAGCAAGCACAAACCAGCGCACATAAGAGAAGTCAGCTCAGTGAAGACACCAGATGACCAAAGCCTCATTCCTAATCCAGGGAATGAACACCTGCCTAGAAATGCCTGAGACTGAGCAAATAAAAGCTTTCTTTTCTTTTGGGGGGAGAAGAAAGGAAAGTATGTTTTACCTGGTTCTTTTCAAAGTAAATACTCACTTCTAATCTCCAGAACCCAGAATCCAATATCTCTTTAACAAAAGTATTGGGGGAAGAAAGTCTTCAGTGTCATGCCAAATACAATTCCCCAGAACTGTACAGCTATCTGTAGCAGCTTTGAATAGTTACTTGATAGACTTCAATGAAGTCGGAGGTGTTGAGAAGTCAGTCATCGTAAAAAGCAATATTTGGTACAACCATAAAATATAATGTATGCTTATAACTCTGGATGCCTAACATTAAAGGGTCTATAATATATATGAATATGACGCTACATCTTAAGGAATTACAGAGCAGTGACATTAAATGGGAAGCACTTGTGTCATTTTCAGGGGTATGACACGAGTGTGTTTGTTCTGTTTGACCTCACAAAAACAGTCATAAATGTGACAAAGCATTGAACAGTCTCAAAACTAGGATGCCTAGTCTCTGCATATCATGTGGCCTTCAGCAAGTTGCCATGGTCTTCAAGTGAAATTTTGAAACTTTTTATGAAGTATAAATGCCTTGCCAAACCCTTCTTGAACAACCAGAGGGATTTATAGGGGAGATGGTACATGGAGGGTGGAGTTATTTCCTTAGAGCTTAAGACACTTTGAATAATTAAAGCCTAGGAGGAGGGGCACCCAGAAAAGCCCTGTAGACAGAGCCCCTCCACCCCAGCCCACAACGTCAACCCCCTCTAATAACTAACTCCACAATCCAACTCACCTCTTCCGACCAAAATTTGGTCAGATTTTGTAGCCTCACCCAGTCTTTGATATTTGATAGCGCTGGGGGGAAAGTAGCACTTAAATATATCTCAGTAGTAGGAGTCCCTCGGACCACACAAAGCTCAGATCTCCCTCCCATTTCCAGGATTTTTTGTCAGGGCAGCTCTAAACTGCTAGAGGGTACAGGCCTGGGGTATTTCTTCATGTGGGAATCTTATTCTTGGGAGACCTTTTGTAACACTGTATATGAAAGAAAACACTGCTATCATCCTATATGCTGTTCTTCTTCATAGAACTCACTGGTGTGGGAGAATTTAGTTAAGAGGGGTAGCATTCTAAGCCAATGGGATCTCCCTGGCCACACCCATGGGGTGGGATGTAGTGACGAAAAGGTTTAGGATTTTTCCCCAGGGAGTTGAGTCATGCTGTCTATAGAACCAGACATTTTGGAATAAAGCTCTCTCTGCATTTGGACCTTAACATTCATCCATGTGGTGCGCTTTCCTGACCGTGTTTTCCACATGGATCATCCTGAGAATAAATGGGACACCCCACAAATAGCCCCACACACTGGTTTTGGAAAACAGGTACTGTATAAACTGTGTGCTCAAACCAAGAGTGCCCTGCTTAATGGGACCGGAAATGCCACTTAGAAGTCAATAAGAAGCACCCTCCTCTGACCTCCGTGGCATTGCACGACACGGGTGCACAGACCTGCATGCAGACAGTACATTGATACACATACATAAATAAATAAAAATTTAAAAAAAGAAGCCCTACTAGTGCAATACCTATGTAATAGAACTCTTTATTGACTTAGGTTGCAGGTATCTAACTCCTTAGTTACATGGGTTGGTTACCGAAGCACCACAGGTCTCCCTCCTGCCAAGCTGGCATGTGCACACATTCCTTGCTCCTTCTGGACCCTAGGGAGTTCTGGACTCTGTCACATCCATGCAGATATGTTCCTACCTTCTTTTTTTTTAAGTTTTTCTTTTTTTATTATTTATTTCTGTATGTGTATGAATGTACTGTCTGCATGTAGGTCTGTGCACCCGTGTCCTGCAATGCCGCGGAGGTCAGAAGAGGGTGTCGGATTCCCCTGGAACTGGAGTTCTCCTGGAATTGGAGTTTCAGACAGTTCTCGGACGCCATGTGGGTGCTGGGGATTGAACCCGGGTCCTCTGTAAGAGCGGTCGGCGATCTTAACCGCTAAGTCATCTCTCCAGCCCTGTCCCTACCTTCTAACACACCTAAGCACACACTACCTTCCAGCAGCACGCCAGAGTCAGCCAAAGCAGTTAGTGACAGCCTAACCCTTCACCCAGCCGGTGCAGAGCTGCCACCTGATATTCAAGTTTCAGCTCTGGCTCTTATCCACCCACAATGTCTACTCCTACCCTGCCTTAGGACAGCTACCCCGTCCAGAGTCCCCAGGCCTTCCTGGTTCCACTTTCACCCGGGCACCCCAACCTTCACCAACAAGGAAGGCGCCTTCTATCCCTCTGGCTGGAGAAAACCAGTCAGTAGACCAAGCTCAAGGGCATGCACAGAAGGAACGTTGGCGAGCTATTCTCTGGGTCTTTGTGACGTCACAGGAGGTAAGCCTGCGTTTCCTACCTGTCTGGGGGAAGAAGCATGGGGAAGGTGGCCTGTGGATTTCTCATGCTGTCAGCAGAGTGTGCAGGAGGTTAGCCTCCAGCTCCCAGCTGGTAAAAAACCACACAGAACTGGGCTCTTTTTTCAATTCCTGGGTCTAGACAGGAAAGAAATCCACTGTGAATGGGGGCAAAAGTGAGTGGAACATTTTATGATAATCCCTATTATCTGCATTTACTGATTCTGCTCATGTTAGTTTGGCTTAAAAACACACTAATTACACATGCTTGGGAAGCACTGAAAAGTCAGTGTTTTGTTTTGTTTTTTATTTTTAATTTTTGAGGGTTTTTTTTCAGTTATTGTTGAGACGGGGTCTTCCATGTAGCCCCTATGTAGACCAGGCTGGCCTTGAACTCACACAGATCCACCTGCCTCTGTATCCCAAGTTCTGGGACTAAAGGTGTGCACTACCATGCACAGTGGGGTTTTTGTTTTGTTTTGTTTTGTTTGTTTGTTTGTTTGTTTGTTTTTACATGGTCTCCCTGTAGCCCCAGCTGTCCTGGAACTCACTCTGTAGACCAGGCTGGCCTTGACCAGAGAGCCACCTGCCTATGTCTCTTGAGTGCTGGGATTAAAGGCGTGCTCCACCACACCCGGCGCACAGTGTGTTTTTAAGTTGAAATACTTAAAGAAGCTACTATGGTAACTGGGTTCATCTCAGCTATTACAATAACCTACAAAACACCACTGGTTCATACTTCATAGCTGGGAAGGGTTTCTAGGTACATACTGGAGTAAAGTAGTTGGATTGTATGTTCAAAGCACATTGTGCAAATGTAAAAGTATCTGGTAATTATTTACCTAAACACTGATACTCTCCATGTGACACATCTGTCCATCGTTCCATTCTTCCATCCATTCATCACCCATCCATCAAAGAAATCCTTACTTTTTCTTTCTCGGAGAGATGAACCTGAACTCCACCCTTCCCTGGTGTCTCCCAGGACTTGCCTGCGTTCTGCTTCCTCTACTGTTCTTCTCCAAACTAGGAGACTCTTGGCCCCATGAGCAATCATGAGGGGCCAGAGTGTAGAAGAGGACTCTTGAATCTTCCTGGGTTTTCCCTCTGCCTGAGGTTTGATCTTCCTGGGTCAGTTTCTTCTCTGCTTCTGACATTGCCCTCAGTGAAGTATTTTGAAACTCAAGGTTTCTCAGCCTTGAGCTTCCTTGAGAACCTACAATTCAAGACATAGAATCATTTGTGCCCTGAAATCTCAAGACTGTAGTTCTTGAAACAACAACAAAAAAAGAACTTGCAGTGCAATCAAATAAGACATAAAGCTACCAACAGTAAGTGTCCATCCTTGGACACCATCCCATGAAGAGGACATGCCTTCGAAAAGGCACTGGGCAGAAGACCACCCTCACTCATGCGCTGAGAACGGTGATAAAATCAAGGGGATGTCCTAAGGGGACCGTGGATAAAGACGCCTTTAGACTTATGTGTCACATCAGCGGTCTCTGAGAATCATAGATTTCGTTGTTATATCTGCACTTTGATATTAATTGTACAAATTAATGTATTTCATTATGATATATTATACATGTATAAAATTCTCCTTTTATCACTTTCACCCCTATGTGATCACTCCAATTGTGATCATACCATGCCTTTTTCTTCAACTAGAGATTGATGGTTTATGTGCTCTGTGTACACAGTATTGATGTCCAAATCCCCATTGTGATAGTATTTAGAGATGAAATTTAGGGTTGGGTCAGGCAAGTGGGGCTTGCTTTTATGAGAGGCCTTATAGGAAGAAGAAATAAGTAGATTCCTCTCAACACATGGATATGAATAGGACCCGTTTGAGGAGGTACAGATGCCACTGTGTGGACCAAGACGACCATCCCCCACCACAAACTGACCTTGGGTTTGCCAGCTTCTAGAACTGTGGGGAAAAAATTTTGCTTGTAGTACTTTGTGATATTTTCTTATGGCATCCTGGTTAAATTAAGCCAGATCATGGTACCTATAAGTAGGGTACTGTTGTAATACTTAATGTAGAAGTAGCTTTGGAGCTGGGAAATAAAGGTTGAGTGGCTTGAACATGTATATATCCAGGATATGTACATTAGGGATGATTCTGGCAAACTATCACATGAAAATGGGAACTATGTCACTAGACACTGAAAGAAAAGAAATCCTGGTCTAAGTCAACTTGACTGGACTGTGTTTTAGTGGCTTGTGGGAAATAAAGCTATCTACTTAGCTGAGAAGATGTTGAAGAAATGGCTCAGTTCTTGCTCAATGATTATGGTAAAATGTAAGTAATTAATTAAAAGAGAAATTGACAAGAAAACAATCCAACATCTCTTCAAAATAAAAGTCCTGGAGAATCTAGAGATATGGAGGACATATCTCAACATAAACAACAGTTCCTTCAAGGAAAGGGAAGGGGACCAAAGTTGAATCAGGAATCATCAGTGTCGTCATCTGCTTCAACACCCCAGATGACCTCTGACCTAAGCTTTTCGGGAGGAACTGCCCCGGACTTCCAAAGCCCTCAGAACTGTGGGGTGGAAATTCACGTTCAGACACTAATGTCGCTAGAACCCACGTCTGCAGAAGTGGTTATGATTCTTCTCCAGTCTTCTCTCCTATTTCTCCACCTGCCTCTCTTTCCATTGTACTTTGGAAACACATAACTTGCCTAGTTTTGTGGATTTTCTATTTACAGTAAAATTCAGTAGCACTGAAAAATACTAGCATGTATTCACGTTTAGTAGTGTGATCCTTTAGAAATCATTGTTTTAGTTTTTGTTTCATTTTGTTGTTTGTTTGATTTTTGATACAGTCCTCCTTATAGCCCCAGTCAGCCTCAATTTGACTGTGTAGACCAGGCTGGCCTCAATCTTACATGAATCTCTCCTGCTTCTGCCTCCTCATTAAAGGTGTGTGTACCTCCACACCCAGCTAGATGTTTACTGTTTTGGATTTATTTTTTAATATTTTATTTATTATTTTTATTTTATGTGTATGAGTATATTGCCTGCGTGTATGTGAGTTCACCTATGTCCTGCAATACCTGCCAATGTCAGAAGAGGGCATTGGATTTCCCTGGAACTGGAGTTACAGGAAGTTGTTAAACACTATGTGGATGTTGGCAACCAAACACAGGTTCTCTGCAAAAGCAGCCAGTGCTCTTAACTGCTGAGCCATCTCTCCAGCCCATGGATTCTTTTTTTGTTTTCAGTTTGATGTGTATGAGTGTTTTGTCTGCATATATATATATATATATGCACATCTGTGTTATCCAATGCCCACGGAGGGTGTCAGATCCCCTGGAATTGGAATTATGAAAGGTCATTAACCATCATGTGGGTGCTGGGGTCCTCTGGAAGCCCAGCCATTGCTCTTAACTACTGAGCCTGCTCTCTAGCCTAGATGTTTATTATTTTAATATAAGGACTTTGTATCTTTTTCAATGACATCTCAAAACCTCTGTAGAAATCTGAGATTCGGATTCAAAATTACTCTTTAGTAAAATTAAGAATTATGCAGAATTCATGATAAAGATCAAATAGTCTTTTGATATAAATTAATACATTTTCTTAAAAAGAAAACCCTGAGGTGGAGATTGTGAATAATTACTGGATATCTGGCAACAATTTCACCTCATTAATGATAACTCAAATAGAAAGCTGAAAGAATCCCACTTTTATCCACTAAAAACCCTATCCTACTTTAGATTAGAGAATTGTATCCTTACATTAGGTTTTCTCATATTTACATATTTTGTTTTATTCTCAAAAAGTGAATTAGTTTAATATGAACAAAATAAAAGTGATCTATTAGAATATTTTAAAATGATATGAAATTTAATGTGAAAATTGTTAGCTTATATTATATATATATATATGTATATATATATATATATATATTATATATTGGTCTTTTGGGGACAGAGTCTCCCTTTAGTCCCAGCTGGCCTGGAACTTACTATGTAGACCAGGCTGGCTTTGAACTCACAGAGATCTGCCTGCCTCTGTTTCCCAAGTGCTGGGATTAAAGGCATATGTCACCACACCTGGCAAGATTATATTTTATAAATATGCTACTTGGAATCTAAGGAAATCATGTATCAAGCACAAAGTGAGCAGACTTTTTTAGGCTAACATGTCATGTGGGACTCAAAATGCCTCTAAAATATGAATCTAAAATATGGCCCCTAGCCATACTTTTAAAATTTGAATTTATTTATTTTTATTTTATATGTATGACTATTTTGCCTGAATTTAGGTAAGTAAACTCGTATATGAAATGTTTGCAACATCCAGAAGGGGGCCTTGGATTCCCTGGAGCTAGAGTTATGGATGGTTGTTAGCTGCCATGTGGGTGCTGGGAACCAAACCTGGGTTTTTCTGCAAGAGCAGCCAGTGCCCTTAACCACTGATCCACCTCTCCAACCTCAAATACGATCCCTAACCATTTTTACATGTCTAATAAACATAAAAAATGCCATCATAGTCTTAGTAAATAGACTAACATTAACCATATTCCCCTGCCTTGCTTGATTAACTCTTACTGTTTGAATCATTCAAGTTGTGATGTCAATAATTCATTGCTAATCACTATTGATTAATACTTAGACACACCAAAATTTGTTTATCCTTTCACAAATTGTTGTAATTACTAATTTTCTGTATAATATCTCTTATCCTCCTTTACTGAAATGTGCAAGTTTTAAAATATTCTGAATAACAAGCTATTAAATATATGTATTACAAATACTGTCTTACCAAATTAGAAAAAGCTATATTTCACTGCTTGCATGTAATATGGTTGTAGATCTATAAATCTCCAAAGACAATGTCATAAAACATTAGAACTATTAGATTACCTCATAAAAATTACAGATAAAAATTCAGCATACAAGATCACTAGTACAGTATACATTAACCCAAATTATGTGAAATAGAAATTAAGAAGGCAATTCCATTAAAACATTTAACCAAAGAGATTCGAGATGTCTTTAATGTAAAGTATTGATTAAAGAAAAGGACACACCAACATAGAACGATATCCCAAGTTCATAGATTAGAAGCAATGTTGTTAAAATGCCCATATTGGATAAAGACATTTATAAATTCAGTCCCTATCAAAATACCACTGGCAATTTTTCAAATAACTTGGAAAAATAACAGTGAAATTTAAATAGAAACACAAAAAAAAATCTCACCTTGAGTTAAATGAACAAAGAAGGTGGTATTACAATTCTTGACTTCACACATACTATTAGCCAGACAGGGCTGCTCACAGCTGCAAATCACAGTACTGAGAAGGCTTAGACAAGAAGATTGTCATGAATTGGAGACCAGCATGGGCTACTTAGTGAGTTCCTGGTCAGCCTGGGCTACAGAGTAATATCCCCACCAGAAAAAATAAACCCCACAATCATGCAATAGTCAAAACAGCATGCTAATGACAGAAAAAGAAAGAGTCAAGGTGGGGAGCATATAGAGGGAACCCCAACACAGCCGCAGGCAGCTGATTATTGACAAAGATGTTAAGAATGCACAGTGGAGAAAGGATAGTGCTTTCAAAAAATGATGCTGGGAAAATTAGTTGTTTACTTGCAGGAGAATGAAACTAGACCTCTGTCCCTCAGCAGTTACAACTCTCAACTTGGCATGATTTTAAGACTAATATGAAAGATGAAACTACTGACAGAAAACATAAGGGTAATGTTTCCGGACACCGAAATGAGACAGCCTCAAAATCAAAGGACAAAAATGGCATTATAGCAAATGAAAACAATGCTGCACAGCACGGGGAGCAGCCAACAGTGAAGAGATGGCTTAGACCAGGTGAGAATGTTTGAAAACTACACATCTGACAAAGTGCCAATATCCAAGATATGCAATGAATTCCAGAAACAAATGATCCATTTTAAAGATGGAAACGCATTTCTCAGGGGAAAGCCTGACAATGGCCTGTAGGTATACGAACAAAACAAGATAAAGAAAATAAAGATGTCCAGTATCTCCAGTCATCTGGAGGAATGCAAATCACAATCACAAGAGATGGAATCCCAGGTGCTGGGAGCAGTGTGGAGAAGCAGACACACACCACGGGCAGGAAAGAGCAGCCATTATAGCAAACGACATGGGGTGTCCCCAAAGATCAGAAAGAAAACCCCATGTGATCTGGCAGTCCTATTACTGGACATGTATCCAAAGGAGAGAAGGAATTGGTACATTAAAGAGACATCAGCTCCTCCATTTTAATTACAGCATCTTTCACAATACCGGAGAAGTGGAATCAGCCCAACTGTCCACTAACCAGGGAATGGATAAAGAAAATAAAGTACATGTACACGGCAGAATTGTAATAAAGTAGACATAATAAAACATTGTTGTTTGCAATAACATGTATGGAACTGGACAGCACAGGAAGGCAACTGCTTCAGAGGAAATCCCATAGGAGCTGAGATGGTCATGGTGGTGAGAGGAGCTGTACGTGGATGGAGATGGGATGCTCTGTGGATAGTACTAAGCTAGCAACCTAGACTGGAGCGAGATGTCCTGCTGAGTTATTGCAAAGTGCAGTGATTACATTTAACAACACAAACATGTCAAAGGCAAGAAGAAACTATATTGAAATATTTTACTATAGAGAATGAAAATATGTTTGAGAATACTGAATTTTATTTTTTTTTATTTTTTAGTTATTTATTGAGAATACTGAATTTTTTTTTAATTTTTTTTTTTTGCTTGTTTGAGGACAGGGTCTCTGTAGCTCCAGTGGCCCGGAACTCACTCTGTAGACCAGGTTGCCTTGACTCACAAATTCAAGGCTGGCCTGTCTCTGCCTCCAAGTGCATAGTATTAAAGGCACTGCCACCAGCCCCAGCCATTATTTTTTTTTATTTTTTAGTTATTTATTGAGAATGCTGAATTTTAATCTAATTTTTATTTTTATTTTATTTATTTTTTGGTCTTTTCAATTTTTTTTTTTTTTTTTTTTTTTTTTTTTGTCTTTTTGAGACAGGGTCTCCCTGTAGTCCCAGCTGTCCTGGAACTCACTCTGTAGACCAGGCTGGCCTTGAACTCACAAAGATCCTCCTGCCTCTGCCTCCCAAGTGCTAGGATTAAAGGCGTGCACCACCACACCCAGAAGGTCTTTTCAAATTTTAATCTAATTTTAACATTACACGATCTTACCTCTGTCTAAGCCGGATATTTTACCTCATTAATATGTATAGTTTTTATTTTCATCAAAACAATGACTTTGACTTATGACTCATGCTGTTTATCTGGAGAAATAGTTGGCCTGCAGGTCACAATGATTTCATCCTAGGCTTTCTTGGGGAAGGTACAGAATTAGAGCGGGTGTATTGTGTATCTCTGATTCAGTTTTGGAGGTTGGTCTTTCAGTTATGCCATGAGAAAATGATCAATACTCACACTTTTGCATATGGATATTGAATTGTTTTAGGGACATTTAGATAATTTATCCCTTTGTCTTTCTGTTGTCTTGGTAAATTGTGTGTGTGTGTGTGTGTGTGTGTGTGTGTATGTGTGTGATCTAATTGTGACATATTTATACCATTTAAAAGATTTATACTTTATGGGGCTGGAGAGATGGCTCAGCGGTTAAGAGCACTAACGTGTAGAAGAGCTGGGTTTGAAACTCAGCACCCACATGGCTGCTAACAACTGTCCATAACTCCAGTTCCAGTGGATCCGGTGCCAGCTTCTATCCTCTGCAGGCGTCGCACAACACATGTGCACAGGCAATACATAAAATAAAATAAATATTTAATTTTTTCCATAATAACAGCATACATTTTTTTTCCTTTTTTAAAAGTTTCTATTCGTTTATTTATCTGCATTTTATACGTTTGAGGATTTTGCCTGAATGTATGTAAGTCTACCCAAGTGCCTTGGAGGCCAGTAGAGGGGGTCACATTCCCCTGGAACTGGAGTTGAAGATTTCCAGCTGCCATGTGGGTGTTGGGAATTGAACCCAGTCCTCTGCAAGGCCAACCAGTCCTAACCACCAGGCCAGCTCTCTAGCTCTTTCTTTTCCCTTCTGTGTTAATATTTTAAATTTATTCTTTGAAAATTCCACACATTCATACAATGTACTTTGATCACATCCCCCCTCCAATACCTCTGAGTGTCTTCACCCCATCTCCCTCCCAACTTTACATCCTCATTGCCGAATGGATGTAATTAATGCTGACCCTATGCGCACGGCTGTGCAGACACCCAGTGGGCCACTCTATCAGAATCCACATCACCAAAGAAGAGACTCGTCAGCAACCGCCAGTCGATGCCACCAGAGTGGAGCACTGAGGTCCTCCTCCCCTCCATGCTCCATGTTTGACCTCTCCATGAGCATGTTTGACCTTGTACAAGTAACCCCAGCTACTTTGAGTTGAAGTGGTATAGCAGCCCGAGCATGTCCAGAGGTTAGATGTCCTCCCAGTCCACCATCCTCTACGTCTTTCTTCCCTGTCTTCTGTGATGTCCCATGAGCCTTGGATCAGAGAGAAGGGTTGATATTGATGATTCATTCACAGCTGAACATTCATAGTTTCTTACCCTCAGCGCTTTTCTAGTTATGAGTCTCTGCTATAAAGAAAACTTCCACCTGGGCGTGGTGGTGCACGCCTTTAATCCTAGCACTCAGGAGGCAGAGGCAGGCAGATCATTGTGAGTTCAAGGCCAGCCTGGTCTACAGAGCCAATTCCAGGACAGCTGGGGCTATAGGGAGACCCTGTCTCAAAAAGACAAAAAAAATAAATAAATAAAACTTCCATGAACAAACTTGAGAGCAACACAAACTTATAGGTATAAAAATAAATATTTAGGGGCTGGAGAGATGGCCTAGTGGTTAAGAGTGCTGACCATTCTTGCAGAGCACCCAGGTTCGATCCCCAGCACCCACATGGTGGCTGAGAACTGTCTGTAACTCCAATTCCAGGAGAACTCCAGTTCCAGGGTAATCTGACACCCTCTTCTGACCTCGCAGCATTGCATGACACGAGTGCACAAACCTACATGCAGACAGTACATTCATATAAATAAATAAAAATAAATAAATAAATAAAATAATAATTAAAAACTAAAAAATAAAAATAAATATTTAGAAGGAAGAGATAAATAATGCCTAGCTAGTGTAAAAAAAAGAAGGAATCATATTAGTCTAAAAACCTAATGACAAGGCAAACTGAGAAACATTAATGTGATCTGAAAACAACAACAACAAAAACTAATGACAAATTATGCACACAATATGTCTCTGAGTCTGGGTGTGCAGCTGAAGGATACATGAAAAGAAACAATCCCAGACAGGAGAAACCTCTCACTGAGTTGTCGGCCAGGGTAGTCCAAAGGACTGCAGAAGTTACACAGGCTATCACCACAGCCTGTGGTTGCATCCCAGAACTCAAAGATATGATTCTAACACTGAAGACAGAACCTAGCTGGAAGACAGGATTTGGATCAATGGAGCTAGAACTGACCTGGAAACCACTTCCCCTGAAGCCAGCTCTCATAGCTTTAGAGAGTGTTATGCAAGCTGCAAGCTGCTATCCAAACCATCAATCAATGGTTCAACCCCAGTATCAAGACCAAATCCCACATTGATAACAGGCAGAGCATAGGACATTAGTGTGGTAGTGGTGCTTTACTTTTACCTTGGGTATAATCAACAGCTACCTAATTGGACTTAAGCTCTTCAAAAGGAGGAAACTCATGTGTGGTACTGTAGACATAGTCAAATATACATGGATGTAGAGGTCATGGATCTTAGCAAAAACCCCAAGGCTGTCACATCCCTATGAACTTCTTATGATGTGCAAGAAATTTATCCTTATATTTACAGACAAGTATCACAGTCACCACTTATCAAAGAAACTTCTTTTGCACCATATGCAGACTATTACAGAGTACCACAACGGATCACAGAGACATTGTGAATTGCCAGAGTCTTAAGTGGACCATGCAACCTCTACATCTAAGGCTCACAGAATGTTGAACAGGAGTAAAGAGGACACTCATGAATCTCTAAAGTCTTATCAATGAAGCTCCCTCATGCAACAGAGGGTTAGGAACCCAAAAAGTCACAAATAGCCAAAGCAGAGATGGTAAGAGTCTGAAGAATGTGGGTCCTTAGACAGGACTCCTATATTGAACTTTACCCACCCAGGATGGAAGAGGATGAAAAAAATTATAAGAGCTGGGGATGAGGTATGACCATATGGAAATAGAGGCCTACAAGCTCCTGGGTCCCTGCTCCTGTGAACCTATAGCAGTGGTGTCAGCAGGCATAAGACCCATACAAACTCAAGCAGGCAAAAACTCAGAAGAGAACTGGGGAAATGGGCAACAGACCCCGATCTTAGCTTCAGAAATATTGGCAGCTGATTACTACTGGATGGGGAAGAGCTGATCTTCTTAAAGAAGATAGACTGACCAGACAGACTTCAGTAGATGAACTTGCATTGAGGACTGTCTGGGGACACTAACTTGACACAGTAGGCCTTTTGAATGGATGAATTCCGATGAGGGGGCAGGGGGGGGCTATGGGAGGGTGCCAGGGAGGAAGGGGCTACAACAATGATTAAGTTTGATTGAGATATTCTGTGTGAAGTACACAAAATTTCAATAAAAATTACAAATATAAAAGAAGACAGCTTGACAATATGAGCATTTCGAAAAAGAGGAAATCCCCCAGAGGGCCTTTGATCTTCCTGGTCATGGGTTGTTGACCAGTTTTACAGCACCGGATGTGCAATCTCACCTACAGAACAAGTCTCATATCCAATCGTGAAGCCACTATGTGGCACTGGCCACATCTTGGGTAGCAGGTAGGTATTGTAGAATGCAGGGCCCAGCGCTCAGTGCCAACACTGATTTTGCCCCCCAGCACCCTCTGGCACCACGTAAGGTAGCTAACAGGGACAGTGTTTCATGGTCAATCAAGGTTGATTTTCTATAACCAAAGTGTCCTACACCCAAAGTGAGTGATATCTTCCAGAATGGTGTCTAATCATCTAGTCATAATGGGCAATCAACAACAGTGGTGATAGTTGTTGTTCGAAGGCCTCAGGGACCTCCCTATGACCAGACTCACAGGGAGGTATCCCATGCCTGGTACTGAGATTTTAATTTAATAATCCAGGTCTTCCGGAAGAAGCGTTGACTACACTTGCAGCATACTTCTGTTTAAAAAAAAACTTCTTCATTTTCTTATATCTTGGGGGGGGGTCTTTTTTGAGACAGGGTCTCCCTGTAGCCCCAGCTGTCCTGGAACTCACCATGTAGACCAGGCTGGCCTTGAATTCTCAGAGATCTGCATGCCTCTGCCTCATGAGCGCTGGGATTATGGGCATGTACCACCATGCCCGGCTCATTTTGTTATATCTTAATTAACTTACAAACTAGTGGAGTTCCATAGCTTTTTCCATATATGGTTGGTTTTGGCTGACCCACCCCTTACCCTCTCCCCAGTCCCCCCTATCCACCCTATACCTTTAACCTCAAGAACTCTCCACCTCACCTTTCATGTTGTGTTCCACTATTCCCCCCAATTAAGATTTTTATCTTAGATGAGATCACAGGTTTTCACACGGCTTTTTCGGGCACCCTTCATTTTGCTTAAGTCTCCCCCCACACCCTCAATTTTTCCCGGTCCTTCTTCTTGAACTTTCCTACCCCCAATATTCCATCGATATTCTACTGTCCCTTCTCAATAAATGTATCCCTCCCACCCCCAAAGGCCCATTTCTAGTTTCCTGGCTTTCACATTTATTCCATTTCAAATGCATAAAACACCTGAAGCTAGGACTCACATGTGAGAGGATAAAATGTGGTATTTGTCTTTGGAGGCCTGGGTAACCTCTATTTTTCTAGTTGCATCCATTTACACACAGATTTCATGAGTTCATTTTTCTGCACAGCTGAGTAATATCTCATGGTACATATGTGCCACATTTTCATTATCCATTCATCATTTAATGAATATCATGGTTGATTCCATTTCTTCACTATTGGGAATAGAATAGTAATAAACATGGCTGTGCATCATTCTCTGTAATAGAAAAGAGTCATATAGGTATATGTCTAGGATTAATGTAGCTGGGTCATATGAAAGCTCTATTTCTAGTTTTTTGAGAAGTCTCCAGAGTGATTTCCAAAATAGCCACACAAGTTTATATTCCCACCAGCAGACTATAAGAGTTTCCTTTTCCACACATCCATAAGAGCATTTGTTGTCCTTTGTATTCTTGACGATGGCCATTCTGACTGGGGTTAGGTGCAATATTAAAGTGGTTTTAATTGGCAGTTCCATGAAGAATAAAGATGTTGAATATTTTAAGTGTTTACTAGCCTTTTGTATTTCTTCTTTTGAGAACTTTTTGTTCAGTTCCATAATTCACTTAGAGTTGGTTGGTTGTTTACTTGATGTTTAGTTTTGAATATATTCTTTGTATATTCTAGGTACTAATCCTGTCAGGTCTACAGCAGGTAAAGAATTTTCCCAATTCTGTGGGTTGCCACTACTTGACAGTTTCTTTTACTGTACAAAGCCTTTTAGCTTCACGAGATCTCATTAGTCAATTGTTAGTCTTATTTCCAACACCACTGAAGTCCTATTCAAAAATTCCTTCTTACCTATGCCTACCAGTGGATGTGTCCACCCTACTTTTACTTCTGGCAATAGGTACCATAGTATCAGGACATTCCTTGAGATCCTTGATCCCTTTAGAGTTGAGTTTTGTGCCAGTTTAGAGATAAGTATAAAATTTCCTTTTTCCCCATGTTAAAATCCAGTTTTCCCAGAACTCTTTGTTAAAGAGTTTCTCCTATGCATATTATTGATACCTTTATAAAACCCAGGTAGCTGTAATTGTGTGGACTTGTATCTCGGTCCTTAATTCTATCCCACTGATCTATATGTTTCTTATTGTACTAGTACCATATTGTTTCTAGTTCAATGGCTCTGTAGTATAATTTGAATCAAGTAAATGTTTCTGGAACTTTTATTGTGATTGCATCGAATCTGTAGATTGTTTGGGGTAGCCTGGCCATTTCCACAATATTAATTCTTCTACTCCATGAGCATAAGATGTCTTTCCATATGCTCGTGTCTTCCTCAAATTCTTTCTTCAGTGTCTTTTAAGTTTCATTATAGAGAGCTTTCATTTCCTTGGTTAGATTTATTCTTAAGTGTGTGTGTGTGTGTGTGTGTGTGTGTGTGTGTGTGTGTGTTGTGAATGTGATTGCTTCTATGATTTCTCTCTTAGGATGCCTGGCATTGGTATATAGGAAGGCTACTGATTATTTCGGGTCTCTCATATAAGGTAATATTGTCTACAAATAGGGAGAGGTATTTTCACTTCTTTTCCTATTTTATGCCCTTTATTTTCTTGTTTTTCCAAGGTTTTAAGGTACATCATTATGTTATCAACTTGAGATCTGTTTTTTTTTATAGGCACTTAGTGTTACAAACTTTCCTTTTATGACTGCCTTACTTGTGTTCCATACATTTTGGTGTGTTGTGTTTTCATTGTCATCCTTTTCTAAGAATATTTATTTATTGATTGATTGATTGATTGATTTTGATCTTTTCGAGACAGGGTCTCCCTGCAGCCCCAGCTGTCCTGGAACTCACTCTGTAAACCAGGCTGGCTTTGAACTCACAAAGAACCGCCTGCCTCTGCCTCCCGAGTGCTAGGACTAAAGGCGTGCACCACCACGCCCAGCTTTTTCTAAGAATTTTTTAATTTTCCTTTTTTGTTTCTTCCTTGACCCAGTTCCATTCAAGTTTGTTTTTAAGTCTCCATGAGTTAATGTACTTCCATAGTTTCTACTTGTATTGTATCTAGCTTGATTTCATAGCTTTAACCCATCTGATAAAATAGAGGAAATTACTTCCATTTCCCTACATGTGGTGAGAATCATTTTGTGTTCTAATATGTGTTCAGTTTGGGAGAAATTTCCATAGGCTGCTGAGAAGATGCGTTCTTTATCTGATATAAATACTTGTATTACTTCTTTGAGAATTTCATACTGTGTATTTCTGTCAGTCTCACTGTAATCCTTCCAGATCTACAAATACTTTCTTCGTACACCCAACTTCATGTCCTCTTGTTTAATAACCCCTCAACTCCAATTTTTGCTTCCCATATATTTCTGGGTGCAAGAACCATCCACTGGCGTTGTGTTTGACCTGCCTGGAAAAAACACCCTTAAAGAAAACTGAATTGGTGGGTTGCAGCTGTCCTGAAGTTCACAGAAGACGCTGCTCCCTCTTCAGTAATGGCCCTGAACCTTGGGGACAGGATGTGATCTCAGTGTCCTATGTGTGGCCGAATGCTCCACTTACACTTTCTCTGCACTTTGACCAGCTCTGAGTTTCTGCCTTACCCACTATCTACTGTACAAAAAAGAAATTTCTGTGATGAGGTCGAACAGCTGCATTAATCTATGGGTAAAGAAATACAAGTTCAGAGAGCAGTTTGGTACTATGTCCATTTAGCAAAAGAGTACTAGTAGCTTCACCCGTGGGTCTGTAAGTGCCTCTGGGTCCTTGGTTATATATGACGTACCATGTGTTTCCTCAAGTGGAATGGGACTTCATCCAATCAGAAAGCAGTCGGTTACCCTCAAATATTTGTAGTTGTACTTCTACTTGTACTCATATTGAATTAAGTCCTAGAGCTTCTCTTGACATTCTGGTCAGTATTGTAGTTCGTAGGGTTCACATATGCGTGAGACGGTGAGCACCCCACACACACCTGCAGAGAGCCTTCCAGTACTATTAGAGCTAGCTAGTATGGAGGAAGCTTCCTGAGCAGTACAGACTTGATATCTCCACAGCCTGTAACCACCGTGTTTAGTTTCTTCAGCCATAGGGTTCTCACCATCAAGTTCTGCTGGGCAACGGAGAGCAATGCCAATTGCCTATATTGTCTCGGAGATTCTCTGGGATACCTCTGACCCCTTAAGTGCGGTCGTTTGTTATTGTGCCAGAACCTTACCATTTTCATTTCAATGGCTCTGTAATAATTTGAAATCAGGTCAGACGATATACCCTGCAATGCTCCCTTAGCTCAGAATTCCCTTGGGTATCCTTGGTCTTTTGTGATTCCATATAACTTTTTTGATTATTGTTCTTATGACATGTTTTAATTTGTATCCCATGCTTGGCAGTGTGATGTTTGTAAAAATAATGCATGTACTCTGGGAGTAGCTCTGTTCACCCATAAGGGTTTCTTCCATTCAAGCTCCTTCTTTTTTTGAAAAAAAAAATTATTTTTGTGGCTTGAGAGGTGGATCAACAGTCAAGAGCACTGACTGTTCTTACAGAGGACCCGGTGCAATTCCCAGCACCCACATGGTGGCTAAGAGCTATACATAATTCCAGTTCCAGGGAATCTGAATCCCTCTTCTGATCTCTGCAGGCATTGCACGACATGGGTGCACTTACATATATGCAGGCAATACACTCAAACACATAAAATAAAGGTAATAAATAGAATAATTATATTCTGAAATTAGCTCAATGATAAGCTCCATCATGCTTTCTCACACGTCCTTAGTTTTGATGAACACATTTTTCCCCTTCTCTTATGTTCATCATAGAAAGTTTTGCATTCATTTTATTTTCTTGAACTTATTATTTCATCTGATTGCTATGTTGTTTATGTTTCAGGTTCAAAGGGAAAATATTCATTTTTTTAGCATTGAGTATGATAGCAGTTGGCCTTTCAAATACGGCATTTATTGTGTTGTTGGTTTGCTAACATCTTGTTGGGAGTGTTTACATCCAGGCCTATCAACTATCTTAATCTGTAGTATCTGGATTTTATTTGTTTGTGTTTCTGTTTTTTGGTGTCTTTGGCTCCAGGGAGATACTGGCCTTATTAAATGAAATTGGGGATTGCCGTTTCTCCTTTCAAAGCGACTAATGTTTGAATTATATTATTGGATGTCCTCTAAAATGGACAATGTATCATCATTTAGTGAGCTTNTATATATATATGCATATTTTGGAGCAATACAAATGGGAGGGAACAACAATGACAAAAGGACTGGGTAAAAGAACTGACTGAAATAATTAGCTTCTCCCCAAACAATAAATTTCTGCAGAGAAAATCTTTAAGACTGAGAAAAAGATGTAAGACATGTATGGCAGAATGCAGGAACTGGGACATGGAGTGGAGGACATGGAAAAGGGAGTGTGTCTCAATTGACTGAGAAATGATGTATGAAATACACAAAACACCAATACAAATATTTTGTTAAAAATAAATAAAAAACCAGATAAAGTACCCCAGGCTCCTGGGGGAGCTCCGTGAATGCAGTAAGGGTGGAGCAGAAGAGAAAGTAGAGCCTGAGGCCAAAGGGCAGCAGCCGAGAAGGAAAAGGCCAGGGGTCTTTGAAAGTAAGTGGAGGCAACATCTAGTGAGAACCCTGAGTAACAACTTGACAATGGAACAAAAACCCTGAAAATCCTGAACACTTGCAGAGGAAACAGATCCGCAAAGTAGGGATGTTAGAAGCTATGTCAGAAGAAGCTGTGGAATTCTGAAGACCAGTACACATTCCAAGGAAGCAAGACCAACCTAGAATGCAGACAGAGAACTGGTGATTAGCATGGACTGACAATGTAACAATGAAGAAGTAACCTCCACCTACTCTTTCTTATGTCCGGTCTGTTATTTACATTAGTTCTATGTATTTCAAATATGAATAGAGATTGCTATTTTTCTTAGATTTATTTTGTGGGGTAGTGCACATCTGTGGAGATCAAAGGATGGCTTGAAGAAGTTAGGTCTTCTACCATTTGGGGCATCGGCATCACACTCAGGCCATCAGACTCGGCATCAAGCACCCTTACGCATGGAGCCACCTTGCCAGCCCTGCTATTGGTTTTAAGAATCACATTTGTCCTTTGGCTGAACTTTGCTCCTTTCTTCTACTTTCACTGAAAATGTGTTTTCTTCTCAAAGAATAGTCTTTGGTGTTTCTTTGAGCACATTTCTACTAGCAATGAAGTCTTCCAGTATTTATTTGATTGAAACATCTTTATTGCAACCATTTGTTTTTAAAGAATAAGCATATAAAGTGATAAAAGGATAAATCACTATTAGAAATTTATAACACTGTGATAGATAGGGCATTTTGTATGTAACTGATAGAAATGTATGAGATAAAATAATCATAAAAATATATATATAAAGACCTGAAAAACATAAATAAACCTGAATTAGTAGACATGTATATAATTCTTCATGAAAAATGACAGAACCCTTATACTTAGCTAGCACATGTGGAAAATTTATAAGCAATGAATCTACATGGTGCCACAAAGGCTCTTACAGAGAACTGACAGCATATAGATAAGTCCTGACAACAGTTTGGCTAAACTATAACTCAAGAAAAGCAAATCAAAAGTCAGTATGTGTTGAAAATTAAGAAACAATTCCAAGTATCTCATAAGAAGGTGTCAGGCTGGTTATGAATCTTAGACTTCTGGTCAAGAACAAGAAAGAAGAAGAAAATGCAAACAGCCAGAAGGAAGTCTGGAGAAGAGGCCATCATCAGTGTCAGGATGACCCCCATCAGGACTCCACCAGGGTGGCATGCAGCTCTCTACTCTCCTCCTCCGTGACTACTAACACTTCAAAGAAAGGGAAGATCTGAAAGGTGAAGGCAGCACTAGCTGTACAAGGCCTTGGAACTCAAAGGCACTGTCGAAAGTTCCCTGGTTCCATTCTGCCTCTCACAGATGCTGCATAAGTCACCAGACTCAGGAAAAAAAGAAAGATGAACCCACCCCAAAACACAGGAAGATGACCTGATGCTAGAGGAAGCTGATACTCTAAAAGTACACCAATGCCCTTGCATATACAGACATTAGGGAAGCCAAGATCAGCCCAGCACTCAAAAAGGCACCAGAATTAGTTATTTGTTTATTTATTTATTTATTTATTTATTTATTTATTTATTTATTTATTTTGGTCTTTTCAAGACAGGGTCTCCCTGTAGCCTCAGCTGTCCTGGAACTCTCTCTGTAGACCAAGCTGGCCTTGAACTCACAAAGATCCACCTGCCTCTGCCTCCAGAGTGCTAGGATTAAAGGTGTGCGCCACCACGCGTGGTGACACACCTGGCAACAATGGCATTTTATACAGACATAACAGAGAACGAAGTTCTGTCATTTGTAGGAAAATGCATGGAACTGGAGATTATCATGTTCATCATTCTGTTAACTATGAGCCCTGTGAAGACAACAAGTTAGGTACTTCCAGCATGCAGTGACATGGAATAAGCATTTCCATTCCAAAGGCGAGAGATAGGGACATAGCTAGGAAAGACGGCACCCAATTAGACAGGAACCCAGCAGGGCCAACCCCAGACTCTGCAGTGGTGTGTCCACCACTTAGAGCTCATGATCTCACTATGGAAGGTCTACCTCTCTAGCTCTGTTGCTTGTGCCATTTTGACCTCTCTTGGTATGGTTCCACTTGGTGCCTACAGCTCTTAGGGGGCAAATGGCCCATGTATCTGGCACTTCTAATATCCTGGGGTCTCACTGCAAATTAAGATTAGGTTGGCAGCTGCATCCACAATCTACAGAGGAGCTGTAGCCAGCGATACAATGACTATATTTTACCCAGCAACAGTAGCTTTCAGAAAGCTCAATACAAGGCCCCACGACCTGGTAGCTC
This sequence comes from Rhizomys pruinosus, assembly GCA_009823505.1. Lineage (NCBI taxonomy): Eukaryota > Metazoa > Chordata > Mammalia > Rodentia > Spalacidae > Rhizomys > Rhizomys pruinosus. The sequence continues at coordinate 1,072,354 of VZQC01008534.1, read as the reverse complement.
TTGCACTGAATGGATAATGCCAACTTCTGCAGCCTGCTCGAAACACAGCTGGATCTATTTAAGCCACAGCTTCATCGGCCATTGTGTGTCTTTGTAGCTCAACCTGGGAAAATACTTTCTTGGTGCACTGTTTTCTAGCAGAGTACTATGAATTCTCTATCTTTTCATGCATTCAAACCTTTAAAGTTAATAATTGTTACCTAGGAAAATACTTTCCTGTTTTCCTGGTGACTGTTTTCCAGTAGGGCTCCATGATGTTCCTTTCTTTCCACACACTCTAACCTCTTAAGAGGCTTTGCACTGTTGCACCCTGGGTAGAGGCACATTTCCTACTTTTCAAGTTTGGTTTATTTTTAATGACACTAATAGCTTTAACAGTTACGTGCTTTCTCCATACTATCCTGGTCAACGGTCCTAAACTTGCTTGAACTCTTTTCCTTGCCTCGTTACTGTTTTTCATATAGTTCAGCTACACCTACTGAACTTCTAACACTGGACACCCAGCTACTAGCAATGAGCAATAACCATGCCACAGCCACACGGCTATGCTGTTCTGAATTATCCTTCATCAAACAAACCATTAGTCTATTATATTTCAATTCACCATCATTCAAAATTTCAACATTCAATTTGAGAATATTTCATTTCATGCTTAATTTATTAAGATCTGTTTTCTTCTCTTCCTATTGTAGAAATTTTTATTTTTATTTTGTGTGTATGAATGTGTAAGAGCACCTACATCTCTGTAAGTGCACCCATGTCACACAATGCCCATGGGTGTCAGAAGAGGGTGTTGGATCCCCCAGAACTGGAGTTATAGATGGTTGTTAGTCACTATGTGGGTGCTGGGAACTGAGCCTGGGTCCCCTGCAAGAGCAGTTAGTACTCTTAACCACTGAGCTATCTTTCCAGCCATCCTATTGTAGAATTTTATGATGCATATCCTCTTTTCAGGATAGTTACTGACAATTTACTATGCATATTTCATGATGTCTGTTTCCTGGATCCTTCATAATCCCTTTGACATAATGTTGATACTTGTATATTTCCTCTTCACTTCTTTACTGGAAAATTCCTCATATAGTCATTTCTTTCAGAGATTTTTAAGCAGGGATTCTCACACATGTGATTCTGGGAAAGTATCTGCAGCCAAGTTTCATAAGCCGAGGTCTGGAGCTAGAGATCACATTGTCAAGACTTAATCCAATATTGCTAGATCTAGCCTGAAAACAAGGTCTGTAGGGTCAGCCTAGACCTAAAGGCTACCGAGGCCAGCAGAAGAATTCTGTGAATAGAGGACTATTGTGGTGTCTACTTCGAAGTTGAATAATCACTTCAATCTTTCTTCCCTACAATAGTTCAAATGAAGATCTCCTTGTTTGTTGAGTCAGTAACACAGAATATTATTTGTTTCTAGTTGGTATAAAAAAACTACCTGTCAAGAGAAACTTAATGAAAGAATGGTTTATTTTAGCTTACATCCTGAGGGTGTAGCTCACGATGGCAGAGACAAGATCAACTGATGGCTCACAGAAGCAGAATGTGATGAGACACATTGAGGGTGTGTCATCCCAATCTCATTAGCCCAATCTATAAACTACCTCACGGGGTAAAACACACACACACACACACACACACACACACACACACACACACACACAAATTTCTCTTATGAGAAATTTCCAGATTCTGTCAAAGTTAAAATCAATAGCAATTATCATAGGTCTACCTCTTGTCAAACTGATATGTAAACATAGTACTTTTTTAAAATTTTATTTATTTATTTATTTATTTATGTGTATGAATGTACTGTCTGCATGTAGGTTTGTGCACCCATGTCATGCAATGCCGCGGAGGTCGGAAGAGGGTGTTGGATTCCCCTGGAACTGGAGTTCTCCTCCTAGAATTGGAGTTACAGACAGTTCTCAGCTGCCATGTGTGTGCTGGGGACTGAACCCGGGTTCTCTGCAAGAGCAGTCGGTGCTCTTAACCGCTAGGCCATCTCTCCAGCCCTAAACATAGTACTTTTAAGCCTCAATCTTCTACCCCTTTTACCCATCTCATCAAGCAAAATATATTCACCCCACTTTCAAAATGCCTGTAGTCTTCAGTAGTTCCAACATGTTTAAAACTCCGAAGTCCAAGTCTCTTCTGCCAGACAAATCAATCTATGAGTTTCTATAAAATAAAAAGTCACATCATTTCAGTACAATAGTACAAAGTAAACATCCCCATCTCAGAATGGAGGAATGGAGGATTAGTAAGGAAATATTGGACCAAAGAAAGAGCACAAGTTGAACAGGACAAACTCCACATCCTTCAGATCTTGGTCCTGTATCTGGGACTCATGGGTGGAATTATTTGGGCTCCAAATAACTCTGAGTAAAGCCTTCCTGCCATCTGTGCCACCTGCCGCACACATAACCGTGCTCAAGGCAGCCCCATGCTATGCACACTGGTTCTCTAGACAGATATCCCAGGGTCTTGGGTCTCTGACACCCTGAGCAGCTGAGGGATCACCCTCTCAGCGTCACACGACGGCCTCTCAGGCCCTCCCACCGCTTATGCTCTGCAGCCTTCTGCGACCTTGGCACAACTCTCTGATAACTCCCTCACTCTTGCATCTATCATGAGTATGAAGTCAATTAACACATGGGTTGTGTTGCCAAATTCTGATCCCATCTAGACCTGTAGTCTGACCCCAGTGGACCACAGTTTCACTGGCTGCTGTGTGCCTCCCATGCAAGGCTAAACAAGTATCTCTTTAGGTGGGAGTTTTTTGTTTTGTTTTGTGTTTTTGAGGAGGGAACCTCTCTGGTGGTATTCTCAGTTTAAGCTCTAGGGTTAAAGATGAGTTTGTATTAACACAGGATGGCGTCTCACCATTGAAATGGGCGAGGTCTTGTCCTCAAGCTACCTTCCCTATTGTTCTGGTGCAGAATGGTGCCTTCTCACAATTAGTGGTAATGGTTTTAGCAGTTCCAGCTCCTCGCTTTGTATCCTTCTCTTCTGTGACATTTCCCATATGATCTCCAGGCATTATTTCTCTCTCCCTCATTGTAAACCCAGACAGGATCCTGTCTGATACTGTCTACAACAAACAAATCAAATTAACCATCATGCCTACCTGCTTCCTTTCTGTGATAACAACTGAAGAAAACAAGTAGTTTTGAAATTCTAAGGTAATCTCAAATATTTACCCCTTTTGTATCTGTATTTGTAACTATCTCTAACAATGATCAAATTTCTTTTTAGCCACTCTTATAAAAAAAATTATGAAATTCTGTTTGGAACCCCAATTTTATTTGTAAAGTAAATTAACTCATAAATACTTCCTTTGTTTTGTGGATAAAAATTATGATTTGCATTTGTTAATTCTGGAAACAAGGTTATTGGCCAAACAGTCTTGTCATCATCCACTGTTGGAGCAGATGAAAGGTTGGTTTCCCATGAATTAAGCCACTTAGACGTGCCCTACATTGTTTAATTAAGCATCATATCCTGAAGATGTCTGTAATTACTATTTTTAGAGGATGGTATCTCATTAATTGCAGCTTTGCTAATGAACCAACTTTGTCATGAATCTAAATCTTCATAGAAAGGCACTACGGTTGGAAGAGAAAACTATGCGTTAGTATAACAGAAAATGAAGAAAGTCCACTCTTTGCAACAATAGAAATGAGCTGTTGCTACTCCGTGGTGATGGTTTAGAAGAGCTTGACATGCACAATAGCAATCAATGTAGGGGCAGAGACATGAGGAAACATTGCAGGGTAATCCTGTGCCGTTCCTCTTTTAATTGTTTTGCTCTAAACTCAGAGGTCTTAGTTTCTGAAGGTTATGTATTATAAAGGATTCAATGAGGAAAAAAAGCCACTTGGAAGAAAGGAATAGGATCATGTAGGTGAATGTGATGGTTATTATTGTCTGTGGTATCTAGAATCCCCTCCTGACAAAATTCCACACACGCTTATGCAGGAGTTTCTAGATTGGTTTGATTAAGGTGGGAAGACACACTGTAAAAAATCAATAGCATATTTATTTCCATGGCCTGGGATGCTAGGCTGGAATAAAAAGGAGAAAGGCGGCCCTCACCTCTGACTCCTGAATGGGGATGAGATGTGGTCTTCCTCTTCCCACTCTGTCATGCCTTGTCCTCCATGATGGACTGTTACTCAAACCACAAGCCAAAATAGACCCTTCCTCATATTGCCTTGGTCAGATGTTTTACCATGAGAAAAGTAACTAAGAAAATGGGCAGTACATGGGCATATTAATGTGATCAACTTGGATTTGTGGTTGTTAGGTATTTGGACTTGACTCACAGGAGGAATGTGGAAGAGTTTAGAACTCTGTTCTACATAGACCATAGAAAGTGATTATGAGGAACTTAATAAGCCACTCTGGTGGGAATTGAGAAGATCAAGAAATAAATGGACAGTGGAGACTTAGCTCATGAGGTTTAAAAAGGAAACAAGAATTATTCTGGGAACTGGAATAGAAATAATTCACATTATATTCTGGCAAATAGCATGGCTGCATTGTAGCCATATTCTGGGAACTTGAGTGAGGCTGGATTAAAAGCAAAATGGACCAATGCATTTGTCAGAGGAAACCACAGATTCAGATGAAGTTCAGGCTGTGTCAATGTTATTGCTCACTGCTTTAATACAGGTTTCCAGGGAGAGAACAACAAATGGAGCAGAAAGATAAGAAAAATGTGCAGCTAGGGAGGAGGGCAGGAGTTTACAGCTGCAGCCAAGGAAGGTGCCGAGCAGGCAGCTGTAATTGCTAAAGAGATCCACACTATTAATATGAAATGTTTTTCCCTGAACTTTGATAGTAGAAAAGGTGCCCTGAGGTATCAAACAGTCTGTATTGTGAAAATCCAATTTCATTTGAAATGAAAGCTTAAACTGAGCATGCCACTAAAGAATCTCAAGCAGTCACCTAGAATAGCATTTCCCAATGGTCAGTGTGTTTGTTACTTTTCTGTGGCTGGGAAAGAATATCCCAGCAAAAGGCAACTTGGGAGAGAAGAGGATTTAGTTGGATTTGGAGTTTCAGAGTGGGTGTCACACATAATGTGGGAAGTTTGAGGGCACCCGACTGTCAGGAAACGAGTGATCACATACCATTCACAATACCCTAAAGGTTATTTTTCTTTCTTTTATTTCTTTTTTTTTTTTGTCTTTTTGAGACAGGGTTTCCCTTTAGTCCTAGCTGGCCTGGAACTCACTATGTAGACCAGGCTGGCCTTGAACTCACAGAAATCTGCCTGCCTCTGCTTCTCAAGTGCTGGAACTAAAGGTGTGTGCCACCACACCAGGCATAACCTAACGTTTCTTAACCTTCACAAACTGCTACACCAACTGGAGACCATGTGTTCCAATACATGAGACTATGGGCATATTTCCAATCACAACTGTCAGCATCGAGGTCACATGGAATGAGGCAACTTTGGCCCAAGTGAGTCTAGCTCCATTTCTACCTGGCAGCAGAACTTGGCAGCACAGACCATGTGGTCCACTTGTTTTTACAGGTGAAAATGCAACAGTAAGGGGCTCATAAATAAAGGTAAAGAGTAAGCTCTAGTGGGAACTGTGAGATGTTGGAGATGCAGGACTATGAGATAACTGCCAAGGAACAATGGAGTGAAGCTGGTCTAAGAGAAAGCCTGTCTGTGCTAAGGACACAGCTGGAGAACAATTACACCCAAGCCCTCTGGAGTTCAGATGATCCCATTGCAAGTTCTGAGTGCCAAACGCTGAGCTGGAGAATTTGGTGTTTGCCCTGTACAGTTCTGGTCTTGCTTTGGTTTGATCTTTCTTTGCCAAACATGCTATAATACTGACCTGCCAGGGCCAGTTTGCCCACTGGCGTAATCCTGGCAAGACTATTTATGGGGTAACGAGCCATTTTCTCCATAGGATCTGAGACCAGCTCTATAGGAGGGAATTTATGCCTGGAACATGGTCAAAGCCCTTGAAAGGGAAGTCATGTGCCCTGGGGGGAGAACCCAATGTTGTTTTGTTTAATGGTCATGTTGGAAAACTTGTTTCTAAATATTTGTGTTTATAGCCATAGATTTGTTCTTCTCTCAACCTTGATTAGAGAAGAGCAATTTTGTAAAATGTAGTGATTCATGCAGAGGGTCAGAACTAGTCAGAATGCTTGAGAGTCAACAGATGTAAGTGTTCAGCTATTGATGGAACGTGTATAGCAAACCTCCGCAAGACTTAAAGAAGAGAGCTGCAATAAACAAGGATGTGTATGTATCTCTGCAATAGGATGAGTCTTGTGGGTATACACCAAGGAGTGGTATGACTGGGTCAGGTGGAAGGCTCATTTTCAGTTTCTTAAGAATTCTCCACAGTGCTTTCCATAGGGGTTGCACGAGTTTACATTCCCACCAGCAGTGGGTGAGTGTTCCCCTTTCCTCACAACCTCTCCAGCATTTGGTATCCTTTGTTTTCTGGATCATAACTAGTCTTACTGGAGTAAGATGAAATCTTAAGGTGGTTTTAATTTGCATTTCCTTAATTATTAGTGATGTCAAACACTTTTTAAGATATTTCTCAGCTACCTTTACTTCTTTATCTGTGAAGTCTCTGTTCAGTTCTTTACTCCATCTTTTGAGTGGTTCATTCATTTTCTTCCTCCTTTGTTTTTTGAGTAGCTTATACACTCTGGATGCTAATGCTCTATCAGATGTATCACTGGTGAAGGTTTCCTCCCACTCTGTGGGTTTTCATCTCATGTCTTTGATTGTTTCTTTTGCTGTACATAAGCTCTTGACTTTAATAAGGTACCATTTGTCAATTATTGACCTTATTTTTTACACAACTGCTGTCTGATTTAGAAAGTCTTTTCCTATGCCTATGTCTTATAGGTTATTACCAAAGTTTTTGTCTATCATTTTCAGAGTTTTGGAATTCACATTGAAGTCCTTGATCCATTTGGGATTGATTTTTGTACACGGTGAGAGGTAGGGGTTTAGTTTTATTCTTCTACAAGTGGTGATCTAGTTACGCCTACACCATTGATGAAGATGCTGTCTTTCCTCCATTGAGTCTTGGCCCCCTTTGTTGAAAATGAGATGGCTGAAATTGGATGTGCTCAGGTTTGGATCCTCAATTTTGTTCCATCGATCTACAGGTCTGTTTTTGTGCCAATATCAGGCTATTTTTATGACTATAGCCCTGTAATATAGTTTGAAGTATGGTATGGTACTGTATTCCTCTTTTTGCTCAGGGTTGTTTTGGCTATCTGGGGTCTTTTGTTTCTCCACATGAACTTTAGGATGTTTTTTTCCTAGGTCTGTGAAGTAGCTCATGGGGATTCTAATTAGGATTGCATTGACTCTGTATATTACCTTGGATAGGATGGTTATTTTTACTATATTGATTCTTCCAGTCCATGAGCATAGGAGGTTCTCCCATCTTCTAGTATCTTCCTCAGTCTCCTTGAGGGATTTAAAATTAACTCTGTAGAGATTTTTGGTGTGTTTGGTCATGTTTTTTCCTAGATAGCTTAGTTTTTTGGAGGCTATTGTGAGTGGGAAAGTATCCTTGTATTCCTTCTTCAATTACTTGTTATTGGTATAAAGAATTGGCTGGTGATTTTTCTAAGTTAATTTTGTATCCCACCACTTTACTGAACCTGTTGATGGTTTCTAGGAGTTTTCTTGCAGAGTTTTTGACATCCCTTAGATAAACTATTATGTGATATACAAAAAAGGGATAGTTTGACTTCCTCTTTTCCAATTAGTACTCCTCTGATTTCCTTTCCTTGTCTTATTGCTCTAGTGAGCATTTCAAGCACTATATTGAAAAGGAATGAGGATACGGGGCAGCCTTGCCAACTTCCTGACTTTAAGGGGAATGCTTTTAATTTTTCCACATTTAGGATAATGCTGGCTGTGGGTCTGTTGTATATGGCTTTAACTGCATTTAGGAATGTTCCTTCCAGTCCACTTCCTTCCAGGACTTTGAACATGAAGGCATGCTGAATTTTGTTGAAGGCCTTTTCTGTATTAATTGAGATTACCACGTGTTTTTTGTCTTTCAGTCCATTTATGTGCTTTATGACATTAATTGACTTATGTATGTTGAACCATCCCTGCATCTCTGGTATGAATCCAGCTTGGTCATGGTGGATGATCTTTTTGATATGTGCCCATATGAGGTTTGCATGTATTTTTTTTTTTTGAGAATTTTTGCATCTATGTTCATTAATGAAATGGGTCCATAGTTTTCCTTTTTGGCCATATCTTTACCTTGTTTTGGTATTAGAGTGATGTTGGCTTCATAGAAGGAATTTGGGTGATTTTCTTCTGTTTCTATCCTCTTGAACAATTTGAGTAGTAGTGGCTGTAGGACTTCTTTAAATGTCTAACAGAATTCTGCCATGAATCCATCTGGACCTGGGCTTTTTTTTAGTTGGGAGATTTTTTTTTCAATCACTGTTTTAATTTCCTCTTTTATTATGGGTCTGTTTAAGCCATCAGTCTCTTCCCTGTTTAGTCTTGGTGGATTCCATGATGTCAGGTATTCATCCATTTCTCTTAGGTTTTCAAATGTAGTAGAGTATAGGTTTTTGAAGTATTCCTGTAAGATTGTCTGAATCCTTTTGCTATCTGTTGTGATGCTTCCATTTTTATCTCTAATTTTGTTGATTTGGAGTTGCACTTTCCTTCTTTTAGTCAATTGGGCTAGAGGTCTATCCATCTTGTTTATCCTTTCAAAGAACCAGCTCTTGGATTCATTGATTTTTTTTTTCGTATTATTTTCTTTGTTTCTATTTCATTGATTTTCACTCTGATTTTTGTTATTTCTTCCTGTCTGCCAGGTTTAGGATACATTTGTTGCTGCCTTGCAAGTGTTTTTAGTTGCAGTGTTAAGTCATTTATTTGTGCTCTTTATGTTTTCTTTTTATTTTTTTTTTAAATTTTTTATTAATTTTTATTTATTTCTGTATGTGTATGAGTGTACTGTCTGCATGCAAGTTTGTGCACCCGTGTCGTGCAATGCCGCGGAGGTCAGAAGAGGGTGTCAGATTCCCCTGGAACTGGAGTTCTCCTGGAATTGGAGTTTCAGACGGTTCTCAGCCGCCATGTGGGTGCTGGGGATCGAACCCGGGTCCTCTGTAAGAGCGGTCGGCGCTCTTAACCGCTAGGCCATCTCTCCAGCCCTCTTTATGTTTTCTTAATGTAGGCACTTAGGGCTATGAATTTCCCTTTCAGGACTGGTTTTAAGGTGTCCTATAGGTTTTGCTGTGTTGTGTCATCCCTTTCATTTAGTTCCAGGAATGCTTTTATTTCTTTCTTTATTTCTCCTTTGAGCCATTCATTATTCAGTAGTGTGTTGTCTAGTCTCCATGTGTTCTTGTAACTAGTAGGGCACTTTCTGGTGTTGATATTAAGCTTTGTTGCATTGTGGTCTGATAGAATGCATGAAATTATTTCAATGCTGAGGTTTTCTCTGTGTCCCAGTATATGGTCAATTTTGGAGGATGTTCCATGGGGTGCTGAGTAGAAAGTATATTCTTTGGTGTTTGGGTGGAATATTCAGCAAATGTCTTTAGGTCCATTTGGTGTATCATATTATTCAGTTCAAATGTCTCTCTGTTTATTCTTTGTCCAGTTGGCCTGTCCAGTGGGCTCAGTGGGGTATTGAAGTCTCCTACTATTAGTGTGCTGGGATTGATCTGTGCCTTGAAGTCATTCAGTATTGTGTTTATGAAGTCCAGTGTTTGGTGCATATTAATGATTGTGAGATCTTCATGGTTGTTAATCATTTGATAAGGATGTAGTGACCCTCTTTATCTCTTCTGATTAGTTTTACTTTGAAATCTATTTCCTGCATGCTTTGTGGTATATTGCTTCCCTTCAGTTTATTTTCTGTTTGCATTTTTGGCTTATGTTTGTATTTCTGGGTTTACACCTTCGTTAATTACTTTCTTGCCTCTTGGGGATAGCTGCTCCTTTCCCTTGTCCTCTGAATTGCTTCAAGTATTTTCTGGAGGGTTGGTTTTCTAGATATATATTCTTTCATCTTCATCTTTTATGTCATGGAAGATTTTCCTTTCTCTTTTGATTATAGTAGATATTTTGGTGGGTAGAGTAACCTGTTTGCAACTGTAATCATTTAATACTGGAAATACTTTGGTCCAAGCTCTTCTGGCTTTCATCGTTTGCATTGAAAAGTCAGCTGTAATTCTGATGTGGTTTCCTTTACTCTTGTGGCTTTCAGTATTCTGTCTTTGTTTTGAGCATCTAGGGTTTTGATTATGATATGATGTGGGGAGTTTCTTTTCTGATCTTATCTATTTTGTGTTGTATGTGCTTCTTGTATTTATATGGGTGTGTCTTTTTTTCAATTTGGGGAAATTTTCTTCTTTAATTCTTTTGAAGATCTGGTTCAGAACATTACCCTGGGATTCTTCTTCTTCCTCTATACCTATGATGTGGAGGTTTGGTCTCTTCCTGGTGTCCCATGTTTCTTGGTTATTCCACTCTTGTGTATTTTAATATTTCATAGTCTTTGCTTGAACCCTTCAGTTCTTCCACGTTATCTTCTAGGGTTGGTACTCTATTTTCTGCTTTGTCCATTCTGTTACTCAGGCTTTCTCTTGCCCTTTCCTGTTGACTAGATGAGTGTTCAATTTCCTTTTTCATTTTAGCCTGAGATTTCTTTAGTATTTCCATTTCTGATGTGAAATTCAAGTGTTTCTTCATTGAGATGTAGGCCTGTTCCTCTGGGTTGGTCTCAGTGCCCCTGAAGACCTAGGTTCCCACTGAGGTGGGCCAGCTCTTACTTAGCTTACAGCAGAAGACAAGGGGCTGCTGGCTTCTAGAAAGCAGGGAGGAAGTTTCCTGGTCACTTGGAGATCGGCTTCTCTGCGTCCTGCAGCTGAAGTGTGCAGTATTCACAGCAGTAGGGTATCAATGTGTAGATAACTATGGTAGGTAATCACAGGCAACAGCATTATCTGTTGATTCTAGAGATCTCTTGGGAGTCTCTCACCAATAATATGTAGGGAAGTATCCTGTGCCTAGTTTTCATTTAATAATCGGTGTATTCTGGGAGAGATATTGTCTACCCATGTAGGTTAATTCTGGTTGAACTCTCTTGCTTTTTAAATTATATTTTGAAATTAGTTAACCAGTGGGTTTCCATAAGGCTTTTTCATGCATCTTTGGTTTTGTTTAACCAATCCTCTGCCCCCTCCCTTCCTGCATCCTCCTCTAGGCCCCATCTCCACTTAATCGCCCCCTTCTTTCATTTTACATGTATTCTACCATCTTTTAATTAAGTTTTTAATTGGGTTATGAGATAGCAAGCGTCCATATTAGTATTCTTTCACACACTCTTCCTTCAGGTTTAACATTTTCGTTGTGATGTTTTCATTTTGTTTACCTCTAGGCATTTTTTTGAAACTAGTGTAAATGAGACTGCTTTCATACTTTTTTTCTGTTTGTAATTGAAATATAAGAAAGAAGACGGTAGAAGAGCCTGGAAATCCAGCAGTAGTACACAGGCGTCATGGGGCAGATGAACAGCAGGCTATACAGGTCTATAAGTGCAGTGCAGGTGATTGGGAGGGTGGTCCTGAGAGTACAGAGCTGGGAGAGGGGCTGTACAGGCCCCTGGAGCAGAAGAAGCTGGGTGGCTACCATCTCAGAGTCCACCTGAGTTGGGAGTGTCTGTGAACAGTATTCTTGGGGGACTCAGGGTAAATGACCTGCATCTACACATTGACCATCAGAAATCTGCCATTCAAGATAGGGTCCATCATGACAACCAACAGGCTAGACATTTTTCATACATTCTACTTCCATACTGGTTCTCTCTATGTGGTTTTCTTCTTTTCTATTTTCCTTAGAGCATTAGGTGGCCAGGTATGCAGAATCTGTATCTCAGCCTCCAGAGAGCAGAAAAATGGAGGTATCCTTTGACTGTGTTGCTTTTCTTTTTTAACTTTTAGTATTTTAATTTTATGCATATAAGTGTATTGTCTGCATGTATGTAAGTGTACCTGTGTCATGCAATATGCCTGCAGAGGTCAGAAGAAGGTGTCAGATTCCCTGGAACTGGAGTTACAGAACTTATCAGCTATGTGGGTGCTAGGAACCTGGGTCCTCTGAAAGAGCAGCCAGTGCTCTTAAGCTGCTGGGCCATAGCTCCATCCCCATTCGACTGTATTTTTCTTTGCCTCTCCCTTTTCAGTCAAATTTCAGTCAATACTGCCCCACATCTTCCTTCTTTTCTCCTACAACTTCCTCTTCTATGAACATGCCTCCACTTTCCATCAACCCAATAACAGTCGCTCATCTTACCTTAAGTTTTTGGTTTGCTTGCTTTGTTTTTGTGTTATTTTCTTTTCTTTTGGCCTTTCCACTCAGATCACAGTAACTAGTTTATTACTGTACACACTTCTATCAGTGACCTTTTACGTCCTCAAATGATTAGCAGTAAAAGGGGAATTATTTTTTTATTTGTCTGGTACTCTCATTTTATTGTGGACTTACCCTTTGACAGCAGATAACTTTTTGGACAACATTCTAACAGCAGGGGACCACTTGAGATTTTGTCTGGTGCCTGAACAGCAAGTCTAGCTGAAAAAAATAATATTCTAGTCTCAGTTCAATGTAGTTGCTCTTCAGCAATGCAACAATCACTCTGAAAGAACATGAGTGATTTGAAATCAATCCATCCATCCATCTATCATCAATCAATCAGTATTTGAAAAAATTCAGCTATGTCCTAACTCCAAATGTATAAGTAAAAACATAACATGAAAACTGCAGCAACAAGACAATATCATTCCAACCCTGCAGATGGTCTCCAGGGAGGGTAAATTAGATGCAATTCCAGATAAAGGAGTCCAAAGACTGACTATGAGGGTGTTCAAAGAAACTAAAGAAGAAAATATACTACTAAGTGAATCATAAGAGAACACACAGGAAAGACAGAAGTTGATATAAGATACAAAATTTCCAGTATTGTTTGAGGGTCTTTGGGACCCCTGGTCAACAGCTTCTGGAGAGTGAGTCCCTTTATGGCACTGAGGGTTTTTTCATTAGCCTGTGATGTCTAAAAAGGGCAGTGTCAGGCTGGGGGATTCCCTTTCATCTAGTTTATGATGTATATGTATATAACTTAAGAAGTGTCTATAGGGGCTGGAGAGATGGTTCAGTGGTTAAGAGCACCAAGTGCTGTTGCAGAGGACCTGGGTTCAATTCCCAGCACCCACATGGCAGCTAAGAACCGTCTTTGAGTTGGGTATGATGGTGCATGCCTTTAATCCTAGCACTCGCGAGGCAGAGGCAGGGGGATCTCTGTGAGTTCAAGGCCAGCCTGGTCTACAGAGTGAGTTCCAGGCCACTGGGACTAAAAGGGAGACCCTGTCTCAAAAAGATCAGAAAAAAAAAAAAAGAAGAAGTGTCTGTAGTGGTAGGTTTCCATATGGTTTTTTCTAAAGGCAATTAGTGTAACTGATACTCCTTATATTCCCTCCTCTTCCCTGTCCCCCCATTCCCTAACCCATTTAAATATCCCTAATCTAGTGTTCTCCTTTTTCCCTTCATGTCACTGCAGTCTACCACCCCTCCCAAGAATTATACCCCCAACTCAT